>NNCF01126804.1:259442-300693 GCA_002313205.1 Laupala kohalensis
TTTCGCGATTCGCACTATCAACGTAACGTATACGCTATAGGAAGCGTGTACGTTATGAAAAAAACTCTCTATTTAGTAACACCCCATCTCCCCTCCGTAACGACCTGTAATGAAATCACTTACCCCACAAATAATTACGTAACGCTTTCCCTAACTCCTCTCTCCCGTTAAGGTAACTTTGTTGCTTTTCGGAAAATGTGGGGACAAATTTGATTCACTGACTTAATTGTTCGTTCCTCATTGCTATGTTCTCTCTGAACGGTTGAGTATATGGATCACGGTAGCAAACTCCAAAGTTAAAAGCGTCCCTTAAAACATACCCTATAAAACGTTGCGTTACATCACCACAGCATGACAGTCGACCGCGCAGATGGATAAGTTAGTCACTAAGTTACAGTGTCCGTAAGTTAAAGTGTCCCAGGATGCAAATGCGACGATCCCTGATATAAATAAATTTGTCAAAAAAGCAGTACAAACTGCGTAGGACCACGTGGAGGACAATAAATTAATTTACTAATTTATCATCTGTTGTAGATGTATCTCATATCTATCATCTGTTGTAGATCCTCGCGAATCGCACCATCCTGGAAGTGGTGATCCTGGGCGCCATGTTCTGCTTCGTCGCCAGTCTCCTGCTGTTCGGATGTTTGTCGCTCTGTCGCGCTCATGCGCGCGTTCTTCTGGCGGCAGCCGTCTCGTCGTCGCAGCCGCAACCCCCGGCACCCCTCGTGCCCCTGCGTCCGCCGCTCGCGTCGGGGGCGTTCTCGCTGCCGCCGCCGCCCCTCTCGCACTCCGTCACCCCCACGGCACCTCACGAAGACACAGACCTCGACACCAGCACCTACATGTCCCTCGCGGCTTCGGGACACACTGCCGCAGCCACCGCTGCCTTCAGCGACGTCCCAGAAGTGTCTGTGGTGCCACCGGAACCGCCGCCTCCGCCTTATCACGTCGCCATCATGCTGCCCACGCAGTGCGACGAGGTGCCGCCCCCTTCCTACGACAAGGCGGTCTCTTAACGAAACGCGCTTCCAGCTTCTGTCTCCGCTAGCAGAGCGCGATGTAACACCACCCAGAGAACTTTCCTCGGCGCTGTTTAAAGTCTCCGCTAAATATAGAAGCACTGCCACTAAGATAGTCAGCCTATCCCAATCTGCTCTTGACGAAAATTTCTGACTGTTCATTATCAAGCAGGATGTACTTCTGTAAAACGTCTCCCTCAGCTGCAATTCTGAGAAATCACATGATCTAATTTATTATAAAATCACTATAAAGACTATCACTATGGACGACCCATTGTCGTCGTCCAAGGTAGACGAAAAATACAAAATTTGAATCACACTTCTAAGACGTTTCGTTCCTGAGATAGCAGCCCACCGAAGAACAAAATTTAACTCTTGTATAAAGAGAAGGGTCTTTGGCTTTTGTGAGGATAATTAGGAGATGTAAAACTATATCAGTAACGGTAATTCATAAAAGTGAAATTAAAATTTTGTTTTACTCGTCTATCTTAGATTTTAAAAATTACTCGTAATGAAGGATTAATGATTAGTTTTATTGTACTTTATACAAGATTCTAGGATTTCAGAAAACTGCAGTCGAATTTAGCTCCGAACAATTGGGAAGAGAAGATTACGGTAGATCGACTAGCTAAGGGACAGTTTTTCTATATTACGTGAAGTGTCGGATTCAAGGTTATGTCGCTTTCCATCACAGCATACCCTGCACTAGTTCTCTGTCCAGCGTGTACTAAGTGGATTATGTTAATGAAAATGGTGCTACAAACTCACAGGTCCTTGAACAGGATAAATGTGCCATAAAATTTTCGAAGGAACGAATCAAGATGGTATAGTGTGTCGAGTATTTCAAACAGCTTGCTATTGAAAGAACCGTCTTTTAGAATATTAGTTAATAAATCTCGAAGACTTTCGGTCTGATATGAAAACGATGATTTGAGAGTTGAGAACTACTGACGCAATGGTTGCAGAATCAAAGAGCTTAAGTTTTGAGATATTTAAGGCTTCCGCAGTTATACTCTGATACCTTGGCTCTTCCTGAATAATTGATCTGAGCATAGGCGGATTAAGACTGAAATTTTTGGGGGACTCGGAATTTTGTGTCAAGTTTATCCACATTTTGTTTACTTCTTCATATTATCATCTCATTGATTTCATAATTTCAACATGACAAAATACAAAGCCATGTGTAATATTACTTAATCTTTTATTTAATATTTTTAATTATTAACTTAGTGACCCATCCAGACTTCTCACCAAAAATTAATTGATGATAACTGTAAAGTCATTTGTCCTAAAAATATTTTAAATTTTTGCAATTGTTTAATTTATGCTATTCATAATTTAAAAAAGATTTTTTTAAAGTTCAGATAAAATATTTTCATTGCAACGTAAATACATTTCAAGAGAGGCCTGGTTCCCTGAGCTCCCCCAACCCACCCCTTCCTGATTATATGCCTAGTAATTCCCTTCTTCTTAGCCGCCTATGTGTACAAGCAGAAAGTCCTTTCAATGTCAGTTCTTTCTATTCCCCATGGGATTAATTTAATTTTGACATAATTTATTGGCAGATCTTATAAGAATCACATTATGAGCATGGATTTGCCAAAACAATTTACGAATACACTTATATTCAAAATTTGCCAGTTTCAGAGGCAATTCTCTTGTTTTGACCACCAAATTTGTGGAGAAACTCATACAAATAATGCTACATTTTATCTGAAGTATCTCCCAACAAATTGGTCACACGTCTGAGTCTGTAATAGCCAAAATATTGAAAATTCAAAACTTATGCACTTATTTAGATTTTTTTCTTGAGAACATTATTGTTGGACATTTCACGAACTATGTATATATGGAATGAGAGTGACACTTTCAAATACTTTTGATAATCCTTTTGTTTTGTAATAAATCTATTTTGTATGCAAGTCAAATTGTCACATTTACGGATATTGCTTTCGCTTTAATCTGAACTTTTTGTAGAAATGCTTGAAAGAATTATGTATTATTATGCTGTTTTTTTGTATCGAACAGTAATAAAATGAATGACCACAAATAACTTAAACAATGCTTTAGTGAAAGCAGTACAAAAGTATTACTGTGGAATTGTTAAAAATAAAAATATGCAAACACTTGCAACATTTTAAAGTATAGACAACATGTTTTAATGAAAGAATCAAATTTTAGATAATTAAAAGCTTTACCAGTTTTGTAAAATGAAAAATAATGATTCAGAACAAAAAAGATTCATCCCACAAATAACCTAACTAACATTATGTGCACTTCTGAGTGAACGTTAATACAATCACATAATATGCTCAACTTTATTATAGATTGAAAGATTTTTTCATTTTTATATCAGTATGTATTTATTCCAGTCTTTGAATGATTTACATTGATGTCCTTCATTAAAGAAAAGACCTGATAAATAATTGTTCTAGTAACACTCCAATTTTGATCATCTAAAGCACCATTGAATTTAATATCCAATGGTAAAGTTTTGAAATGTATGATACAATGCAGAAAATAGGAATATTTTGCATGTTTCTAAATACTGTTACTTTATTAAGATCATTATATTTTCAGTGTTCAAGTTTGACTATTTTTTGGAACTATTTTATTAAAATTATATTTATATCATTTTAAAAAAATTATTTTTAGTTAGTTTATTCAAAATGAGGTGTTTAATTAATTGATATAAGAAGTGTTAAATATTTGTTTTGTGTAGATGGTTTAAATGTTGTAGTTTAATAACCATGGAATGCATCAAGAAAACCATAGAATTTCTGATATTTATTGACTAATCTGTGTTCATTTTATCTTCTATGGGACTGAAAGATCAATGTTTTCAATGTGGCTTTTTACACGTGTATTAACTTTGATAATAGTCATTAGTACGGATCAAAGTTGATCCTTACGAAAAGATTGGACATTACTTTTTGATGTTCAATTTAAGAATGATTGTGTCCTTACTGTTTATCCAATTCACAAGAAGTATGTTATCACTTGTTAATGCCCTTACTATGGATAATATTTATAAATACATAAAGATTATATGATAAACAAAATAAACTTTACACAAATGTCTATATACAGCTTATATAAATTCATTGTATGAGCAAAGAACTGAAATAATGTTATCATTATATGGCAGTGATATATGCAGGATTGTATGCTAAAGATGTATACACAATTAAAGAGAATTAAACCTTCAGTGTGGTAACATGATGACACTACTTATCTTTCCATTGCATTTCATCCCATACAGTAAAGGATTTTTATATGCAGGGTATTGTACTCAGAAGTACATTTCAAAAGATCCACACAAATGCAAGTACAAGACTGGAAACAAAAATAATACTTCTGCAGCCGTAAATGTATTGTATTTTCACTATTAATAAAATCCTCGGAGGATGAAATTATTGGGGAAGGGTCAGGAGAGAAGATGACCCCCTCAAGATCACTTGCTGAATCCACCTCTGATTTCAGTTAATTTTTCAAACCTGTCGTACACACATTTTAAGAAGTATATAATATTTATTTACAGGTTTATGCACACAAATTTATGTGTAAATATAGTTATTAAAAATGACGTGTCATTATCAAAATGGTGAAATCAGCCAATATTGATCATTCAAAGAATAATTTGTACTATCATAGTTGCTGAAATGGTAACACACCAAAACATGTTCATCCTGGCCAACTGAGACCAGATACTTCAAAAGCCAGATTATGTGGATAATACAGATTAAATGAGAAATATTGTGGAAGATTGTTCTTATTTTTTTAACACCATATATTTTACTACATTAAATGTTTTTAAGATGGATGCTGATAAAAATGAATATATGTACTTTGCTCATTTTTTATAAGTAAAATAAGCAACACTGTAGCAGTAAACAAAATCCATTAGTATGTGATGTGAAGAGGACACAAGTCATGTATTCTCCATGAAAATTACTACAAAAGTATTTACAGAATACTGAATATTGAAAAAAAAAATACATTTATTTTGTGAGCCTTTATAAATCAAAGATGTGCAGTGTAAAAGGTCCACTGACACATATACTCGTGCCAGCACAATATCAGTTAATAAAAATATATAGTTAGCAAAAATAATTAGAAGAAAGAAAAAAAGATAAATAAAGTGTAGTTATATAATAGATAAACTGGACTTTCATATGATCTTGATAAACAAGCTTCTATAGAACTAACAGTTTGGAAACAACAATTTAAATTACACAAATATTTTCCAAAAGTGGTAAAACACTTCAAATTAGTTTTTTTTTATTACTTATTTTTCTTTTAGTAAGTCTAGAAATTTTCTTCATTTGCGTCTTTTTTCGAAATCAATAATAATAATAATAAAAAGAATTTATAATAGCAGGAATAATTTGCTGCATACCAACAAAGCTCTTGATAATATTGCAATTTACAATTTATTTTACGTTACTCAGACTCCCATACAGAGTTTTGCTCCAGCAACGGTTGTGTACATTATCTCTGTAGCCTCATCCTGGCATGGATTTTTCTCTGGTTTTTCTTTGGGTTGTGGCAGATTTTCCATGGACAGAAATGTCATTAACACTTTTGTTATTATTAATCTCAAACTTTTAACGAATATAATATCTACAATTCATTTTGGAAAAATTAATGGACACAGTACATATTTATTATATAATTTATTTAATAAATATTTTATTTGCCACTACCCTTGATCCCTTGATCAGAATTGATGGGATGGTCCCTTGCTTTTCTCTGGAGAATAATTTAGTTTATTATCCCTCATATGGTCGTATATAGTTTATAACGCAACTGCTCTTTTCGACAATAAAGTTCATTTATTTATTTTCAGAAAGCTGTCTGGTGGGTTTAACTCTTTGGGGCTTTGCCACTGCACTTGTATTCAAGCATGACTATCTCCGAAGCATCGATCAATGAGTCGTTTTTATTCTCAAATCAATGTTTTCTTATAAGGCAAACTTGGGATGATTTGTAGCCAGTATCATGTTCCCAGTATATATGAAACTGTGATCATACTCACATTTAAGTCAAGGGTTACCATGGGTCCATTTCCGTAAAAAATTTATTTATTTATTATCTTACTTTGTCTTTTGAGATTTAGGTCACGAGGCCTATTCTTCGACCCAACCATAGGACTTTGAAGAGGGAATTGGGAAGGAGAGATGTTGGGTTGCTGGAGAACTTGTGGTACTGAACTGACATTCAACTGGAGAAGGTGAGGGAAACCCCAGCTGAAAACCTCACTTAGTTTGGCTGATCAAGGTTCTAACCCAAACTCTACCATTCAGCAAGATCATGGAAGGGAAGACGCTCCCGCTGCTGTCAGTTGAATAATACAAGTATTGTTATGAAGAACTCTTGTAATAAAAAATAGATAGTTACAATTGTTTCTAAAAGATTTCACTAATTTGTCAGTAACAAGTGGAGTATCTTCACACTTGTCAGTAACTAGGGCTTGCAGACAGTGCAATCTTTCTGGTTTGATTCTGCATTACATGATGACAATTTCTGTATTTTTAAAACATTTATCAGTATAGTTTATGGGAGATATGACACAGAAAGTAATATTTTTACATACTGTCAGAAATATTTCTGCTTATCAACAATGATTTTCCAAACTGCAAATTTATAACTAAGCAAAAATAATGGCAAATAATTATATTAAAATTCGTAATAAAATAAATACAAATATTTCTTCACAATAAGTTTTTGTAATAGGATCCTCTTTTTCTTTCAGTTTTCCAGGCATCAGACCATTGCATTCATTAAATTCACACACTGAATTTCACATAAGTAACTCTTTCCCTAAAAGTTTTCCTTTATCATTAAACTCGATTGAAGAGCTCGTCTTCATCTTCTAAGGAAGAGCTTGATGACCTCATATTAATGAAAGAAAACTTAACTAACTAACTAATAACACTTAACTAACTATAAGTTTATAAAATAAAATTATCACTTGTAACATCCTGGCCCAGGTTTGTCTCCAGTTTTTCTTCAGGTAGAGGTGGATTTTTTATACAGGCTCTCTAGGTTCTTGTCTATTGAAATAATTAATCTCTAATTTAGAGTTATTTTAATAGTTACAATTTATAAACAATATTTTCCAAATAATATATAGTTTATAATAATATGTACTTGTAAGATACATTTTTGTGTTTTATTAAATACAAATTTCTTGGTAGTCTGTTAATATGACAACATGTGGCAAAATATTTTTATTCTTATCTTAGAGTGCTAAAGTATTAAATCCACCTTTGGATTGGGTCCCTCGATCGGAATTGATGGGGTGGTCCTTGCTTGCTTCCAGAAAGTAAATTAGTTTATTGTCCTCCATGTGGTCATACGCAGTTTGTAACTGCTTTTTTTGACAATAGATTTATTATTCTCAGTTAAGCTATGTTTATAGTTAAGTGAGAAATACTTGCTTGGCAACAAGTTTATGTCACAAGTTTGTGGGCTACAATTGTTAATGGCACACCATGAAATGGGTAGCTGACCCCTATATGACATGTATTTTATTCATGATATGATGAGGTACAGGCCACGAGACCCATTATTCCTCCCTAAATATCTTAACTCTTCCCTGCATTTATATTTATGAAATGGTCCGTGTTTATTAAGACGGAATTACTGAAGTGCCACCCTTCATACGAAACAATCTCGTTCACAAACACAATACTCGCAATAGTAATAATATTCATCGCCCTAGAGTGTCAACCACTCTTTGCCAAAAAGAACCATATCATTCGGGAACCATTCTATATAATTCCCTGCCCAAGAATATAAAAGATACTATGAAATTGAATCTCTTCAAATCCGCAGTTAAGAACTACCTCCTGCACCAGTGCTTCGACACTGTAAAATAATTTGTTGATTTTAATAAAAGTTAAATCCGTCTTGTACTTTATCATGCCATTGCTGTAGTACTTTTAAAATAACATATAACAATTTCAAAAACTATTTTCTTGCATGATTGTGTCTCATATTAATTTAGTTTTATGTGTACTCAACTTTGGCACGTTTGTGTACGTTAATTCTGTAGCCCCATCCTGACCTGGGTTTTGCTCCAGTTTTCCTTTGGGTAGAGGCGGATTTCTTATACAGGTTCTCTAGACCTTGTCTGAAATTTTTGAATCTGCCTCTGCCTTCGGGCCCTTGATTGGAATTGATGGGATGGTCCCTTGCTTGCTTCTGGAGAGTAAATTAGTTTGTTGTCCTCCACATGGTCATACGCAGTTTGTACTGTTTTTTGACAATAAATTTATTATTATTATTATTAATTATTATTATTATTATTATCTCATTTAATAAGGCAGAGAAATGGAGAATGAGAGATATTGAGTGGCCTGGGAATGTGAGGCATCAACATTGGTTTTGCACACACCTCATGAAGCATATATTTCTTCCAGGTGTGCCACCTGGTTCACTTATCTCCTGTGTGGGGATGTGTCTCAGGTCTTCTGGGGTTTAGGTCTGGACGGAAATGGTGTGCAGTTGCAAAAGGTGAACGGGTCGTATAGTGGTTAACACCCCTATGATCGATGCAGGAGTCCTGGGTTCAATTCCTGGCTCATCGCCATTTTCATCTGACCGAGAGTGGTCACATAGCTCATAAAGTTCATGTTCAACAAAATATCCTGATATACTTTTCTCATTTTTTTAATAATATTTAATAAGTACAAAGTTGGTCAAATGTGGCTACTTGCCCCTAAATGTGTCGGTCACTTCGTACATGTAGTGGTATTTCTTTAGGTTCTTGTTTTATTCACTCAATAAAGTTTGTAGTTCCCTTGTCTTTTTTGTTGAAGAGCTAATTTTTATAATTTTGTTATTTATAATAGATTTTATATTAATGCTCAAACAATAGTAAGCTCTCTTATCCGAGTTATCCAGAATGTGCAAATAGCAACCAGTCATGTTTTCATCAATTTTTTCTAAAGCTACATTAGTAATTTTCTTGTCAAAAGGAATGTGGGTGTTATATGCTCCTTATGCAGTATTGGTTTTTGAAGATAATTCATAAGATGCTGGATGAGAACATTTGAAACAGTTTCAGTGTCTTCTGCTTCTAATTAACTGATAACAATTTCAAAACTATTTTCCTGCATGCTTGTATTGTGCCTTATTATTTATACAAGTTTATCTGCACTCAACTGTGGCACAGTTGTGTATATTAATTCTGTAGCCCCATCCTGCCTCGGGTTTTTCTCCGGTTTTCCTTCTGGTAAAGGCAAATTTCCTTATTCTGGTTCTCTAGGCTCTTGTCTAGGAACAATTGTCCATTGAAACAATAAATATTGAATTCAGTGTTATTTTAATATTTACGGTTCATAAACACTATTTTCCAAATAACCTGTAGTTTATAATAATACTTGTGAAAAAAGATTTTTGTATTTTACTAAAATATCTTTATATTTTAATACATTTATTTTTCAATAAATTAGTTTATTGTCCTCCACATGGTAATACACTCCTGTTTTGACTGTAAATTTGTTACTAATGAAATGGATAACATCAAACCAGTTTTAACCCTGTAGTTTTGGTCAAAATACCTTACAACAAAAGGAAAAGTTTTGTTTGTTGTATTTGTATTATAGAAATGGGTTAATTATTATCCTGTTGTTTCAATTTATAATTCTTTGAGTGCTATCTGGGAATTTTTGTCTCAGTGACAATTTTGTTTTTCTCTCCATAGGCAGTAGCATACCTAGGCTGCTAGGGGTGGAGGAGGTGCTCTGTCTTGAGCCAAATACACCATCATTACCCAATTACAATTATAATGAAAATATAATAATTTATTTTCCAAATATATATTTCCAATATACCGAAGAGGATTATAAATTTCAAAGGTGTTGAATGGAGAGAACGGTGCATAATGGATTATGAGACTTTTGTTTTCATTTAGGAAAATTTGCCTCAGTTGAGATAATTTTCAACATTTATATTATACCAAATGTAATGTGATGCTTTCTAAAAACCTTAACCTTTCCCTCATCACGAACCCCCACCCCGTCATATCGCGACGTAATTTATGAACAATCCCTAAGGTATGAAGAAAATTGACGAATTTTCCTTGAAATTGTGTTTGAAGAGTAGTGTAGCAGTGAGGTAGTTTGTTTATTGTAGTAATTGTAAATGGGAAATTTAGCATGCTATTGCAACTTACCTATATGGAGTGATAGGAGATAGGAGTTGGGTGGTACGCAATTGTTAGATGGTCGGCCAGTTAGCTGGGTTTACCAACAACTTGACCCACGTGGGGGAGTTAGTAGGAGTGGTTAGTAACAGTTAGAGCTATTGTTACTAGGAGGAGGCGGATAGAGGAAGGAGGGTTCGCATTTCAGTAGTCACAGCTATATGAACTGGGACATTAATGTGAAAAGCTACAAATTCTTTCTGGCCCCACCAGGAATTGAATCGGAGATGACTCAGTGATGAGCAGTGAGGTAGTTAAATATTTTTTAAGAAATTATGCTTTCAGAATAGTGCATTAGTTGACAATCAATAATTATATCATAATTTTTTTGATAAGAATTCTATACTGGGGTAAACAGAGAATTATTTTGCCACTGGTTTGAATTTTTAGTTATGTGTTTTGAGCTAGAATTCTGCATTTTATTTCCAGAAAGGTATCAGTAATTGATGTCTGCTCATTAAAAGGTTCTAATATCCAATTTTTTTTCTCGCGGAAAACGTTCTTCTTAACAACACCAATATACTGTATAGAAACCTATATGTAAGACTCTACTTGTAGGTTTCTACAATACTGTGGTAATCGATCCAAGTGCCTTCTTTAGATAGTTTAATTGCTATGATGGTCAAAAGATAGCGTTAGCGTACTCAACATCGCGAGGCTAACACATACTACGAATTAATGGTCGCGGAAATCGATATTATTATATCTTTTTTACAATTTTTTTCAATAACGCCGTTTGCCGTAACATGAAGCAAAATGGTTATCAAGCGTTGAAATTAAATCCTCGGTATATACCTCAGTCTGATTGTGATATTACTATGAGGATCTTTGATTCGGCCATAAATTCAAAAGTTCTTGTTTTTATAGCCCAATTTCTTTTCTTTTAAAATGTAAGATCCGTCCCAGACCAGAAGAGAACCGTCGTAATGATTCTCATTTGGTTGATCACGGTGGGTGAAAAAGAGAAATCTTCAAAAAGTTACCCCCCGAAAATTTCGCAGTCATATCAACCAATGAATCCTCTATATCGAGAAAGCAGTAAATGGAATGTTCAACGATTATCAAATGTTTCGCTTTTAAGGTAAATACGTGAAGTAAATTTAATAATTATATTGACTTCGAGATTGATCCAAATAATAAAATCAGGCGTACCGACATCTGTGGGGCAGTTAATGAACTAACAGTATTTTGTATATATTTCTTTCCTGTACCAACACGAGAAGAAGATATGTGATAACTTTCGGCGAAGTAAAAAAAATTGACTTGAGTCAGAAACTCCTGCTTTGAAACGCCTGGGAGAAATGTTCCGCTGTGGAAGGCGAACGGGTGGAGTAGTGGTTAACACCCCTGGAAGTAACGTCACCTTTGAGGGGGCTTGGGAAGTTCCCACAATTAATAATTTTAAATCAGAGAAATATTACATAGTTCAAATGTTAGATTACGTTAATTCCTGAATCCATTAAATATATATGTAATGATACTTTCTTTGAAGTAATCTGTTGAGAATGAGGGGAGAACAAATGTTATTTAACCCTTAATGACTCGACGTACTCGGAATGGCGGGAAAGAGTTACTTAAAAATTACAAATGGAGTACTATTTGTCGGACAAAAACCATTCACACAATCCGTTCACATTTATTTTTCCATGTTTCAATATTACTTTTCATAGAAAACATATTATTAGTCTTTAAATAAATAATGCAAGACTTACGACCTTTTATGAACGAACAGTACATATTTTGTGATAAAAACTCGCAACGTTTAGACTTCGTTTTAAGTCGTCGTCAGTTATGGACGTTAATAGTAGTAGAATATTAGTCTTAATAGTATTCATTTAGACATCATTAAAGAGTAAAGAGAAACAAATATGGCTTTTATTTCCATTTTCTTACCTTTTTACTCAGCATTACATACTTATAATCTAAAGTCAATTCTTATTTATAAGACATTCATTTTACAAAACATTATTTCAAACATAGGAACAATAAAATTCCAAAGTTTATTGGAGAGTCAATGATTAGACCTATGATAAATTAAACGTCGTTTGTATGTTGCTCATTGTTTTAATGTTATAAAGCTTGTTCGGTTTGCATAGCAGCCATCGTCAGTAAAGTACACTGAAAATACATGAATATGACAATAATTGAAACATAAAAGCATAACATGAAAGTATACAATAATTGAGCTGTAAAAACAGCATCGAAAGAAGTGTAAAAATTATTGAAATAAAGAAAAGAACAATGAAAAACGAATAAAAGAAAACAAATACTGAGTGAGCAAACCGACAAAATTACATACCTGATTACTGAGGGAAAATTTTTGGCAAGTGCGCAGAGTGCGCCGAACGAAGGTCATTATATGGAAAGTGATGGTGGGTTGGTGAGGTGAGGTGGAGGGGTTGAGGTTTTCCATGAGAGAGCATACACTCCTGTTCTATTCCGGCATGGCATGAAGTTGAAGAGTAATGCAATAATTACCGGGATCAGAAGGAATTATTTTAACTGTGCCTATACCTCGTCGGAATAAACCAAAAATATAAACCAACATTAACGTTTCACCCTAAGCGTCAATTAAATTGATTAAATAAAAGATTTGTATTCCAATGATAATAAACAGTTTTGTTTGTTTATTGCAAAAATATTTGTTAGATGTTAAGACAGCAAAGATTAACAATTATATAATATCTATTAAGCTGTGAATAAACAATACAAAGTATTAAGCTGTGGATAAACAACACAAAATATAACAATGTGATAGATTTAGATAAACATATGATTAGTTTCAAATCCTATAGAACAGGAGATCAGAAAAATACACTACAATAAATAGAATAATGATGATGCTTAAATATAGCGTGGAATTAGAACATGTTAATACAATACGGTAAGCGTATGTTGAATATGTCTCGATAATGATTTTGTCCACTGGTTAAGTATAGCAACATTGAATGTGAGAGTGACGTTAAAACACTCGAGACAATCTCAATCAGTTTCTAATATCGTTTTCGACTCGAGGTCAGTTACTCACTGTTTTGCACTGGAATCAGCGTTCAAACTTTCAATTCATTCCACCTTAAGTTTCTTGATAAATCACACTAGGCATTCACTGAATTACTTGACACATGACGATATATTGAAGTCTCATTAAGTAAGCACTGTCTCAGTTAATATTTGACATTTTACAGTTTACGTCGCGTTTGCGAATTACATTAACAAGGCGAGCGGTATACGCGTGACACCTCTGATGAAGTCAGAGATAGAAGTATCGCGTAGTAACCCCACTGAGATCGGGGACCAGAACTCGCGTGGCGTCTCTCGTGGCGTGAGAAGACGAAGTGAGTCTTCTTGATTATAATATTGCTTGAGTCACGTCTCAGTGCAGCTGGGCACTGGTTGTGCACTAAGTACGCGGCGACGGAGTGAGTTATGTGACGTAGCGGGCGAGAGAATAACTCGGCATTGAAGCTTACGTTGACACGTCCGCGCCCTGGAGAGTAACTAGCGAGAGTGAGTAGTTCTTCTTCTTGCTATCGACTGTCTTTTGTAATAGTTTTTGTGGCACTTGATTGGTTGAATACACGTTTATTTATTCACTTGTCACTTTTTGTTATTAGTTTTCATTGTCGTAGCATTCGCTTGTCATAGGGAGTTCTAGAATGCTAATCGTTGTGTGATTGATAAATGTTAATAAATAGTTTATTATTTATGTTGCCCATTGCACATCTTATCTGGGGTATCTATATGTAGCTTCGCTACACTCCACTTCGGAGGAGATGGGGGAGGGGTATCCTTAGTGTATAATAGGGTTGAGTTGAGTGTTTGTGGAGAGAAGAAAGTGAGATTTTAAGTGAGAGAGGGCCTATGAAAGGGATTGCATATCTGATTTGTATATTATTGTTTGGAGTAAGTGATGTGAGGTTCTTTGTGTGATATAATCTAACTTTCTTAGTGATTATATTATCAATGAGAGAGGTATTGTAGTCATTGTTTGATGCTATAAGTTTAATTGTGTCTATTTCTTTTTTGATCTTATCTGGTGAGAGTGGAATGGTGAAGAGACGATGAACCATGGAGTGGAAGGCAGCGTGTTTGTGCGAAGGAGGGTGTAGTCAGGAATTGTGAATGGTTGTGTCTGAAAATGTGTCTTTCCTGAATATGTCAAACTGGTGGCGGTTGTTTACTAAAGAAATAGAGAGGTCTAGGAAATTGAGTGTTCTATTGTCATTTTCAATTTCTGTGGTGAAGGTAATGTTGGGGTGAAGTGAATTGAGAAATTGAGTAAAAATGTCTGTGTGTCCCTGTCCAAAGAGTGAATACGTCATCTACGTAGGGGTACCTAATAAATGATGTTAGGTAGAAGAAAATGTCCAGAGTCAAAAATTTATTTTTCAAGATGGTCCATAAATAAGTCTGCAAACAATGGAGAGGGGGGTACCCATGGGTAAGCCTGAGTTCTGTTGATATAATTATTTATCAAATTTAAAATAATTCACATCCCAGCAAAGAGAGATTAGGTTAAAAAGTTCTGTTTTAACAAAGAGGGGGCAAGACGCGGAGTCTAGGGTGTGGAAGGGGTTGGGTATGGAAGCCTTATGGATCTTAGGTAAACCATATAGACGTGGAGGGGTTGGGTTAGAAGGAAGAATATTCAGCGTGTTAGGAAAAAGGTCTTGCGATTCTGAAATTTCGTGTTTTAATTGGATAACAAATTTGTTGGTGGGGTCTTTGTTTAGGAGTGTGCTGTCATTGGACTTAATAAAATCATACATTTCGTTAGAGTAATCATTGTGGTCCAAAATGACGGTAGTGTTGCCCTTGTCCACTTTAGTGATGATTAAACTCTGATTTAGAGTTTTTTTCCCTGAGGTTATTAGCAATGATTAGTTCAGAATGATTGTGTTGAGTAGAAGGTTTTTGTAAATGTTGTTGTATGGTGTTAGTGATAAGTTTTTTTGTATATCAGAGGATTTTAATTTAGTTAGAACGTCAAACTTGTTTCATGGAAGAACTGTTGGGACTGCAGGGAATAGAATACTTTAAACCTTTTTCTGATAAAGATATTTCATCGTGAGACAATGAAGTAGTGGAAAGATTTTTTAGTCTTGGGTGAAAGTTTATGCTAGGCAGAATGTTGCATTTAGTGGGTTGTGGGAGTAGGACGGGGGTACGCAACTTTGTCAGCTTCCTCGCCTGCCTTTGTCTCTGTTGACAGGTGAGCTTGAAGACCCGGTTGATTATCATATCTTGTACGACGTCCCATTCCGAAGAATGGAGGGATGCGGAAAGTTCCCATTGGATCCAATACAGTTCCGATCCTAGGCGGTTTCTGGTTGAAAACCACCAATTTCATTCTGCTCGAAGTCACGCGTGGCGGCCAGCTTCCAGCGCTTTCTTAGCAGGTGATGTATTCTTGTTTTTCAGTTCAACAAATTTGGAGCACAAGTTGTGCAAGATGCATTGGCTCAACAATTACCAAGTAGATTAGACCTATGTAATAATTACGAGCAAGTGTAGCGACGCCTTGAGTAATGTGGTGGGACTTACCGGAGATCCCATGTATCCGTTAAACATACCTAGTCTTCTGATCTCTCCACCATGTCAAGGTCAACTGTCTGAGGGAAGCGCTGCTTGATTCGTTCCCTCGTCCCCCAACGCGTCAATTAGTTATCACCCGTCAACCCAAAGAAGTCGTGAAAATTACGACCGTCTAGTCGTCTAAGGTTCCTGTACTTCGTGACTGTTACTGGATGAGGAGACCTTTCTCATCAACCGCGCGACCCGTCGCGTTAGAAGCGACCCCCATTCACCTATTAACAAAGTCAGCGAGGAAACGACGAGGAGCAGCAATTAAATGAAACATTAATAATAAACTTCCTAACTAATTTTGATTTATAATAACCCATAGTGATTAACAATTAACTTTGGATTTTATTCAACCTACATCTGGGTTGCATCCCATTTTCCTACGCAAATATGAGTAGTATGCTCCAGATTTACTTAGCAGCATAACGATCGCATTATAAAACAGAGTTACCGTATATTTCCGCAGAGAAGACGATAGGTGAATGATAGAAAAGACCCCCAAATTCCGGGGTCATCTTATGGAACATACAAAAAACAATTGAAATTCATATAAATTAAAAGCATAATAAAATAAGTCACTCACCAATGTATTTAAAATCCTGCAAAATCCTCACATTCATTATCGAAGGGAAATGGCTCCTGAAGAACATGTTCGCTTTCGTTGTCAAGAAGCTCGTCATTATATGGGTCCCATATGGGTCCCATTCTGTACCTAGAGAGTCTATTTCCTCTTCATCAGTATCCCATAAGAATCGTCGCCAGTGCCATCCATAGCAATATAAATCCGACGCTTGTTTGCTTCATAGGCCATTGATAGTCTAGGAGTCGTTTTATACGACAGATGTATGCCAAAACTATAAAACTTTGACGAAACTTTATACCTCGTCTTATCTACGGAAATATACGGTATACACTGTTTGATTATAAATTTTGTAAATTTTCTTGATAAAAACATTATTAATATTGCCAATAATTGAAATGACTCATTTTAAATAATTGGTCTTTTTTCCCCGTCTTCAGTGGAGTCATTGAAATTCCAAATGTTGCCTTTTCTCCATTTTATTTTGTCTGAACGGGAGCTCTCATAGGGTAATAAAATAATGTTATGCAAGACATTTTTGTAAATCAATAAACAGTTTTTGATAATTCATTTCTAGAAAAATGAGATTGTTTTTACCGGTTTCTGAATTTCGCACATTTGAGAGGTGAAACCGAAACGCAACAATCGTGCACGACTTCAGTTCTATATTCTTTGCTGTTATATATTTCGTACTTTTGTTAACATGTTGGCAGTCGTTTAATTCATTTGCTTTATCGAATACTTTTAACATTGTAGGATGCATGTTTATTATGAATAATGATTTTATAAAACACCTAGCTGATCACTCGCCATGTCCCGCGATTTTTTCTCAGACTAATCTTTTACTACGGAAAAAATAAAATGTATATTGTAAGAATAAAATATTTAATACATAATGGTTTCTAAAATATTTACAGCATCCTAATTTTTCAAATCCATAAAAATACAAATGTAACACAAAACTTGACTGCATACACTACACAATCTCGCGGGAGCCGCACCTGTCGAATTTTTGCTTCCGAGACATGACGCGGCTGTACCATTTCATTAAAATTCTTGTAAAATATTAAGTATTCGTCGAAATTTCACGATTTAAAGATGCTTTTTGTCTTTGTTAAATGTACTAAATAAATAATCAATTATTTGATGATGACTGATTTTTCTTCTTCTTAAATTACTCTCATAAATAGAAGTATTTTAAATCTTCTATTTAAAAAAATGTTTTATCGATAATTTATGTTAACTTTTGTAGATAGGCATATGCTGTCGCGGACTTTTTTGTAGAACTCTTTGAGGCAAACAATATTACCATTCACAATTGTCACCTATCTCTAACCGTTTGGGCAATGTAAGCAGATATAAGTCTCTTTTTCCCGATTTTATCGACATTGTAGAAAAACATTTCTATCATTCTTATCACACATTTAAAAAATAAAAGTTAGCCTATGTTCATCCTGGATATGTAAACTATTTTCTTTTGCCAAATTTCATCACGGTCATTTCAGTGGTTTAGTCGTGATCAAGTAACAACAGTAAATTAGTTATTAAATACGTATATTAGTGGAAGTATGGATGAATAATTCTGATTTTTAAACTTACATCTACCGTGAATTTTTAATGACAGTAAACACGATTTTGTACGCCGGACTATGTGAGGGTATTTTTTAATTTTGCTCCAAAAGAAAGCGAAGTAAATGTTCTGATTTACTTATGCTATTAAAAATTGTCATTTAAAAATATTTTATGTTATTTTATGACTTTTTGACTCGAATTAGTTCTAAATGCTCAAATAAGGTTTTCCCAAGAGAAGAACCGATGGAATTGACTAGAAAAGACAGGACCGTCACGGAGAGAAAAGAAAATATAAGAAATGTGAAAGAACTGGTTTTTCTTTTGTTAACCAAAGTTTTTTAACAAAATTTCAAATGGGAATAGTTGAGTAAAACGTTTTTATCGACAAATTCAAAACGGCCATGAATTACACATACGAACCAAGTCCATATACCATATAACACCGTCGCCCTGTGGGTCTACTCTAAGGACCTATTAAAATGCATTGTATCTTGTTTACTGTTCATCGACTAATAGCCGCTGGTGATATATAATGAACGAAACTGGCTGATATACCGGTGATATATGCCGTTGTCATGAAAAATTAGTCCAAAAATCTATTTTTCAAGTTTTCTTAACCATCTATAACAGAAAGCTTGAAGAAGCGATAAAATCTTTATTCAATTAATGAAATCATACAGTAATTATTAAAACTAATGATAGTGACGAATCAGATTACGTCATGCTTCTGTATTGATGAAAGAGCTTTATCGCAATAAAAATTCTAGGTACAAAAATTGAATGATAACAATACGATATTATAAACCTTTAATTTGACTTTGCAAGACTCTTTTATTGATCTGAATTATATGGAAAGTACTTCTTTCCCCTGTATCTGGTAGTTGTAGGCAAGTTTCACTCGGTTTCAATTTTTAACATTAAACAATGTATGCAGGACATCAGAACAGTTATGAGAAGTATATGAAAATGTGGGAGGGAGCATTATGTTCAATTCACTACGAAGGTTGTTTATTCCAGCTTTGTTAGACGAGACAGCACTGTTAATTTTTAGGAGTCGAGTAGTCTAGTAACATTCTTTTCAGATAAATGAGTCAAGTAGCTTCTTTCCTTGATGACATTTTTAAATGCGGAAAGGAAAAGGAAAAGGAAAGGAAAAGGTGATCAGATGAAATAATGTGAAATCACCGACACGTCTTTCAAGTACACTGTACTTCATTTGAATGATTTGCTCCGTCCGGTTACGCAGAAAAGGAAGTACAAATTTCTGGTACATTAGTGTATTAACAATAAATAAATAAACAAACTTTATTGCAAAAAAAAAAAAAAAAAATAGCAAACTGCGTATGACCACGTGGGAGACAATAAAATAAGTTATTCTCCGGAAAAAGCCGGGGACCATCTCATCATTTCCGATCAAGGGCCCAAGGGCAGTTGAGGATTTAATATTTATAAAATAAATTAGTTATTAAATACGTACTGTTATCCATTATTCCAAAATGAATCGTCGATATTTTGTACTGTTGAAATTCGAGATTAATAAAACAAAAGTAGTCTATTAATGACATTCCCGCCCATGGAAAACCTGTCTCTATCCGAAGGAAAACCGCAGAAAAACCCGGGCCGGGATGGATAACGTATACGATGATTCCGTTTAATAGAAAACAAAAACAAAAATAATACCGATTGGGTATAGAAAAGAAGCGAAACTGATACGTCTATATGATTTTCATTGTTATTGAATCAAAAAAAGACAATTCAACCTCACTTCCTTGTAGTATCTAGTGTTCACCCCTCGAATCTGCCTCCGGCCACGAGACCTTATGTCTTGAATCTGCTGTTTCGGAGTGTGGTGATGAGGAGGCCCCACCGCGTATCTCTTTTGAGAGCCACCTCCTCCTCAACGTCTGTTACTGCCGAGGGCGGCAGCGCATGCGCCGCCGGTCGCCGGGTCGACCGCTCGCGCACCTGCCGCCTTCTACTGTCCTCCCGCCCTCTCTCGCCCGCTCTCTCGCCCGACGGACACGGCGCGCCAAGCAGCTGCCGCCCGCCACCACCGCCATCTTCTCTCCGAAACAGCAGCTGCCACCAGCAGAAGCAACACAGCGGTCGGGGGGACAGGGGGGAGGCAGAGGCACGCGCAGGTGACGCTGGAGTCGGTCCGTACGTCCCTGCACCTCCAACGGAGGCAAATGGGAGAGAAGCAAGACTCTCCAAGACACGTGGAGGGCCACGAAAATGTCGTCCGAAAACGGGTCTACCTACGTTACAGGATTCTTCTGCACCTGTAACGAACAACTCGTTCAATCATATCGGACTCTTCCTTGTCTTTCCGTGTCCTGGTCTGTCTGTACCTCGCGAAGTTTTTGTGCTTTTAGATTTCGTTTTAGAGGTATTATTTCACAGTCGTATCCGTTTATTTGTTGTTTTTTGCATTGTCAGTTTAATTCCTAGTTGAACTTTTCTCTTCGTGAAACTTCAACCCAAATATACAATTTCATTAATTCCTAACATTTTTTTTCCGAATCGTGTTACAAATTTCTGATTCAACGATATAAATTATAATGGGAATGGGGCATTAAAGGACATTTTACTGATAGAAAATATTGAACACCTCTTCCGGTATTTATTAACTGACCCAACAATGCCAGTTAATTGTGACAGTTTTAAAATTCTATATTTATAATATAAAATACCAAAATACATTTTAAAGTTAATGAACTATGTATGCGTAATATAATGGAATTTTCGAATTTCAATAACCTCCAAACTATCCTGGATAATTAATTCACGGCGATATTCGGTGTTGTGTGCGTTTTTCACTTTAATCTTTTCAAATCTTGGGGTTTCATTTTGGATCAATACCCTATAAGTAACATTAGTACCGAGTAACTTTTTTCACGTATTAATGACGTCATTTCGATACACCACATTCAGCTTTTTTGTGTTTTATTAATACAAATTTATTGGAATTCTGTTATTGTTATAACAAATTTTACTTAATTTGCTGTGATAATAAATGTGAAAACTCAACTTGCCAGACGTTGGAATCAATTGTAACTAAATTGGAAGTAATATAAAGGTCTAAGGTATAATAGACGATATTGGACCAATAACATTTTATTAAACAGTAAATTACAAAAGTAGTTTAGAATGAATTGAGACTTTCTAGTGAGGAAAATCTAAACAAAACAAGATGCACACTGAAATTATTCTACTTGAATATATAGTCAAACCAACCACATTTGCATTCAATAATTATAAAAAACATTTACAAAATTATAAAAAAGCTTTTGGAATATCGTTTAATAGTTCAAACTATAAAAATTGTCTTTCTTATAACAATACTACTTAGTTCTTTACTCAAATCTAACACATTCACGTTTACTAACCAAGCGAAAGACAGATCAATGCTTACGGAATAATTAACATTTGGTAATGCTATTTAATGCTGAAACATTATTATATGTTTACCGAGAAAATTAATTCTTGATAACATAATAACGGAGGCTTGACGTCCTCGATGACGCAAAGATGCATTTGCGAATGCCAAAATCAGTGGCGTCAGATGAATTCGAAACAACTTACAAGTTCTACCAAAACCTCGGAATAATGCATCATATTCAGCAAGCTCGTCGGCTGGGCAAGGCTTTCTGGTTGGAGGCGCTGACAGGCGATAAAGGACGTCACGATAACCACCAGGCACTCCAAAATCACTGAAAACTGCACGAACCGAAATTCTCTCCAATTTTTAACTGTCACTCAGCCATTCTCTCACTGATTCTCCTCTCACTGCCGACCGCCGACCTCTATTTATATATCTCAGCAGGCTGGTATAGACTCGCTGAGCAAGCTGTTGTAGATCCGCTGAGCAAGCGAAATTTATTTTAAAATAAAAATACCCCACAGCTTGCCACAGCGCCAATTCCAGTTGATTAAATTAGTTTTTTACAAGTTTACTTGTTCAGTACATGCTTATCTTTAAACACTGGATCTGCAACCCACAGTTCCTGCGATAATTAAACTAAATCCATACATGTATATTTACACCCTACATTCACTCATATATACAAGCATTGTATTTACAACTTTACACTACTTAAGCATATTGATTGAAATAAGTTCATATTTAAGTTGTTTGGCATACATCATTATTGTTTTCTGGACAGATCTAAAGAAAGATAAGGTTACTAAGTTTTTTTTATAACAGATGAGGACAAAGATTACACAGAATTTCCTGAGTAACTATTCCTTTAATATGAATGAATATGATATTCTATAATAACACAATGTATCTATATTGAAAATTGGCACAAATTCCCCCCTTAAAAAAATTATTCTTCGAACAATTTATTTTCTACCTCGAAAACTTAATTATTCACCTTGTTGTTGTTAACTCTTTACTTGTTAACACACACACATAAGTTATATATAAAACTTATTTCTTTACTATTTCAAAATCTTATTCCTTAAATCAAAGTATCTCTCCCGGCACCGGTCTCAAGTTATAAAAGTTATACTTCCCAATTATGTCATAATTAGTATATTTAACTTCTGCTACATTGTTTTCTATCTTGCTTATTTTAAAAGGTTCCCTAAAAATAGGAAAAAACTTCGCATATAATCTAAGACTTTGATCAGACGCATGGGGTACTTTCAAAAAACTTTTTGGTTTACTCTATATAAAATAGGTTCCTGCTTTCGCTTCTTTTTCCTAATTCCGCCCTGCATAATTAAGTTTTCTTGCACTCTCCAGATAGGAGTGATGCGTCCTACATCTCCTAGTTCATCAATATTAAGAAAATCTAGTGGATAGTTAGGTTTCCAAAGAAAGATAGAGTTACTAGATTTTTTTATAGCAGATAAAGACAAAGATATAAAAATTATTTTGAAAATATATATAAACATATAGTTACACAGAATTTCCCGAGTAACTATTCTTTTTATATGAATAAATATGATGTTCCATAATAACACAATGTATCTATATTGAAAATTGGCACAGTACCGAACTATTTTTATTGTTAGGAGAGTGCAGAAACGTCAAATCCGCCTCTGCCTTAGGGCCCTTGATAGGAATTGATGGAATGGTCCCGGAGAGTAAAATTAGTTTATTGTCTTCCACGTGATCATACGCAGTTTGTAACTGCTTTTTTGACTATAAATTTATTTATGTAATGTAAAATATAACAAATATCAATAAATATCTGAACACGAATTATTTGTAAATTGTTCAATTGTGCAACATCAGCCGTCTGTTGGTCGTATTTTTTATGGAATTTCTTGTCGTGAACGTGCTCGGAGGGTCAAGTGGCGCACATACTTTTTTATCGATATTTCATCACGTGTAGCCGAAAGGGCATTGGTCCAAATTGCAGGAAGATGCCACAGGTTGGATGAAGATGGCCCGAAAAAGCTGTCACCTGCTCGGACAGAAGCGGCGCCGTCGTGTCGCTAACGACGCACCATTCACGTGCGAGGACCTGATCATCAACACGCAACATCCATTCCCCCTCCCTCGCTCCCTCCCTGCCTTGCGTGTTGATTCCATGATATCATCAACTTCCTTCCTCCACTTCACGTTCGTGGAGGTTGATTAATCGATGGATTCATTGCAGATACACGTCATCAATTAGATATCAATGCAATGAAGTGGTATGGATTATTATACAGAAATGGGAAATAAATGTCCAAAACGACCTATCCCATTCGGGTTTTTTTAAATATTTTAATTTTTTGCTACTACAACACATCGATAGAAATGTATAAGGTCATTTAACATCGTCAAATTCAACGTGCATTACACAAATAATAATTAATTTAGGACAGTTTCCTCACTCCTTTGTCATTTCATGTTTCATTCCTTCGTCATTTTATGAAATTCACGTCTGTCAAGGTTAAGATGGTCATACAGGAGCAACTCTGTGGGTTCCCACTGCAACTAATGTAATTCGCTTCATTGCTCAATACACACGTTAGAACTGTTAAAAACGTTAAGTGCTTCTTCATGAACCTCACTCCTTGTGTGTCGCAAATTTCCCTATTTCCGTAAAATCACCCGTATATCTGCAATCCCGGCATGCAAACCCATAAAACTCATCCTGGGTCGGATTTTTCTCCCCGGTTTTCCTTCGGATAGAGATGCAGTTAAGGCACTCTAGGGGCGAGAGTATTATTAATTCTATTGTAATTAAATTCATACGTAAACAAAACTTAGATGGAAAAATAGAAAATGGTTTTCTCCGGATGAAGAGGTGTAAGAAATACTTACGTGACAGGAGAACTTAATAAGCTCGCACAATGACGGTCGGCACTTGGCACCGTTTGCGAAAAGTTCCCAGAGGAAGATCTTTTGGAGTGTCGGGAGGGCTGTAAAACTTTCCGGGAGACACATTACCAGTTTATGACTGCGGATACTCGCAAGGACCAGGTATTCGCTACTTCGATTGCGTGGAGTGATCAGAATAGAATGGGGAGCAGGTAACACGCGGATCCTAATCCTCTACGCCTTGGGGAGCGAACGATCCCTTCACCCAACAGGGATCCGGAATTTCCGAACCAGTGCGCGCAGCCTTCCGCACTTTTAAAATGTCTGGACGTTCGTCCGTCCGTTGACGTCCCAGTGCGCACGTAGCTTGAGAGCCATATTTAACACGGATAGGGGAGACAACGGAGAAGACGTGTACTCATACGCGCGGCAAAGGAGACGAGACAGTTGCTATGGGAATGTCCTTCATATGACTGAGAGAGACGAGAATATCATAGGAACCAGAAGAAGAAAGGAATGTACCTACTGCAAGACAATGAGCTAATAGCAATATAAACAGATATTATGATTTCTCTGACTATGTGCGCCTATAAGGGATAGTAATAAAAAGGAATATAATACGTTTTTTATGTAACAATAGATATAGTGAAATAAAATTCATTAATTGTTAATTGTTGTGATTATGTGTCTCGTATATTGAGTGATTTGAATCGTTACGATTAATTAGCAACATGTTTGGTATAATATATTTTATGACAGTATTTGTTAAGGAATGATTTGAAAATATTGTTAAATATTCTTTAGATATTATAATTCTTTGTTTCCTGCGCAAGTCGTTATGTTCCGAACCATTAGAAGTTCGTAAGGACGCTCAGTGCTTGCGTTGCTAGCACTACGCTTCGACCTGACTTTATCACTACCAGATCGCAGTGTTGCAGAAGACTGCAAGTTCCATGAAGCAACCCCCACCTATTTCATGTCATCCCTACCTCCTTCTAGAAGCTTCTGCACGGTATAAAAGCTCGTGTTTTCCACGAGCAAATTACTGATGTGACTTCAGGTATCGTCGGAGATGCACTACGGCTCTGTTTCGTGGTGTAGTTACGTCGCATGGCTGCGTTGTACAGTCATTCATAATGCTACGCTTATTTAAAAGTTGTAATTTATATTTTGGAAGGTGGCTCAGCCACCCAATTATTGGAGACAATATATACTGCCTGATCAGCAACATTCAACTGTGTTACTTCAAAACTGCGATACTAATTTGTTTTCCAGTTACAGCGCATCAGTTGTTACGTTCAACTTTAACCTTCCAGCATAGTGAAGGAGATTATCAGCTTGCCAGCGTGGTGTACTCCATTGTGGACACACGTCGGAAGCAACAAATTATCAATTAACATTCAACCCAGTGAAGACGGGGCCATATCAAGATCGCAACAAGCATGTATCGCGATCCACATCTAGTAGGAGCCTGAGTTGCACTACTAGAGCTTTTTATATTTGCGAAAGGACACCGAAAACTCGGTGATCTGATTTAGAGTCTGCATGCGCTTCTACCGTTACGTAATTCTGTGAAAAATGGGGGAACTTTATGTTAAATATTAGGGGGGTTAAAACTTCAAATTTTTTAACATCCTTCAAGTAACTCTGTTTATGTAGATTTAATATGTGTAATAAAATTGTGCTCGTATTGAAGAAACAGACTATGGCCAGTTTATAAAAGAACCTCCTGACCTTTTAAACTACTGATTCATTTTGTGAGTCCTCCTTCCTGTGTTGTTAACACGTTATTTTGTTTTTGGGCGTAGAAATGTTGAATCCTCCACTTCCTTAGGGCCCTTGATTGGATTTGATGGGATGGTCCCTTGCTTTCAGAGAGAGAATTAGTTTACTGTCTTCACATTATACGCGGTTTGTAACTGCTCTTTTTACAATGTTATTTATTCGTTTAAATCTGAACTGATTGGGGATGTAGCAGTTGCGGACCCCCCTCGCCCAGGAATCTGACTTGACTTTGTAAAATACATAAAAGAGCGCGTTCAACTTGTTAAATATTTTTTCCTTCGATTTACAATATCTAGAACCCTGTTCCTAGTTAACATCTCCGGGATTTCAAACTCTTGTCACTACTTATCCTTTCCATTGCATTTCGTCTCGTAGGTAAAATATTTTTAAATGCACTGCTATGGTATTGTATACAGAAGTGCATTTCAAAACAACCACGCAAATATAAGAATAAGACTGGAAACAAAATAAATATTTCAGTTGTCATGAATGTATTTTATTTTCATTATTGATAAAACGGGTTATTCCTATGGAGACGAAAATACCGGGGTTAGGGAGAAGCAAAGTTGACAAAGCCCCCACCCCCAGATCACTTTTTTTTTCATTTTTATATGGAGTTTGGATTCGGAATAGTTGGATAATGAGAGAGCAGGCACACAGAGGCAGCCAGTGCACGATGGCGGTTGTGTTGTATGAGTGAACACGAGAAGAACAGTGTGCAGTCGTTGGTCTTTGTGGACTTTCCAAAGAAGAAGTGCGTCGCGAAATGCATCCCATGTACGGTGACAACTGTCTCTCACAGAAAGCTGTGTTCAATTGGATCCAGAAGTTTAATAAGGGGAGGCAAAGCATCAGAGACGGGGGGCGTCCTGGTCGCATTGCCTCTATTTATATTTGTGACTTATTTATTGACTTACCCACGTAGTAATGAGAATAAATCAGTTATTTTCATTTCAGCAACATAACTCAGAAGTCTCAGTCCCAGCTCTTGGTTTTCCCTTTCAAACACCTACTTATGAATACGATATTCTTAAAAAAACTTGTGTAATAACCTTTCAATAACCGAAACACGACTGACATATACTCAAAGTCAGTATACTTTACCTAAAATTATTCAATATGGCTGCCTTACATTGCCAACCTTCACGAAACAAATCCTCGAAACTCACTCGCGTGCATACAGCGGTCCACAATGTCATTCTCATCAGCTGAGAATGTGAGGTTAAAGCGTCCCGCTACATCTTGTTAGAAAATTTTCAGGAAAAGCGTGGTATCACAAAGAATTTATGTAATATCCAAATAAATATTAATAGTAATCACAAAAGCGACAATTTGATGGAAAGAAATACAAGTTAATGACACAAACAAAGACATTCGTTCCACACGCTCGATGCAGAAAGTACAGGACAGCGCCACAAGAGCAAGTTAATTGAATTGGTGTCCGAGGTTGGCAATTGATTCAAGTTCGAATGTGTTGCTAACTGAACGCGAGGTACCATTATCATTACTCTTATGGACGATGGCGAAATAAAAGCATTGGCTACATTCAGTACAAATTCTATACCAACATGAAGCCAATTAGACTGACAATAAATAAATAAATATATAAATAATTTATTGTCAAGAGAGTTGTTACAAACTACGTATGATCACGTTGAGGACAATAAAGTAATTTACTGCGGCTAATACACAATAAACAATGCGTTTCCGTTCATGATTTTTCTTAAGTTGAATTTCTCTTAGAGGCAAAGGAAGATGACTTTAAGTATTCGACAGTTTTGTCACAGACCAAAGAATGAGATAATCTGCATTCCCCCTTTAAGCAAATGAGTCCACTCCCATGACTCAAACAGCCATTTTTAAGTGATTCAGTAATTGAAACCATCGAACAAATTATGAATCTACAAAATTTTAATAAATATCAGCGTCGTCAAGAAAAGAACCTTTGGGTATAAATATTAAACAACTAACGATATCATTAATAAACTTTATTTACAATGTTGCAGGACAATTGCCCTAGCGGTTGAGGCATTTATTGAAAAGGAATATTTACACTCGTATACATGTATGAGCGACTTGTATGAGATATATGAATACGCAAGTTTTCGAAGGCTTGCGATTTGTATGAGCTCAGACACTTCTACCTCATACATGTATACGTCAGCGTTTACACTTCGGATTACGTATCAGGGATTTCTTGATGTATCGCGAGGGAAGAACACAAACTTATATACTAATGTACTGAAGAAATAAACTAATCTAAACATAAATATGCACTACTCATCACTCAAGATTTCAGGAATCAATATGTTACGAGAAATATGTTTGACAACAATGCTATAACCTACAAAAGCACAAGTAGAATGTAAACATAGATGGTAGAGCGCGTACTGGTCATGGGTTCCGCGCATGCGCATACGCGTTTGGACTTGTATGCGCATACATGTATATCCTGAGTGAAACTCGTACAAAATGTCTGAGATTCACTAAGGATATACATTTCTAGATCTCTTCGGATCTTTACTAAGTGGACTCAGGAGAGCCTATTTTCAAATTTTGGCGATGTTATCCAATATAGTAAGTGTGTATGTATGTTAAAAATCCCCCCCCCCCAATAACTCGTGTACAAATTAATGCATTGAAACCAAACTTGAGATTTAACTTTGAATGCGTTGGGAATAGAAGGCTATTTCCGGGCCGCTCATACCCACTTCATTTACACACTGCGCTCCACTTTCGGTTTCTTAAAATTCAAAATTTTGAAAATATGAATAGAAACATTTTGATTGTTCAGTTAATTCTGCGAACAGATTGCTGAACCGCATTCCCGCACGTCGCTCCGTTTACGAGGTTCAGCGAAATTGTTTTCCTCAAATACGATTACGTCATACGCGCCTATTTTATAACATAACATTTGCAAAGTGTTTAACGTGGAAGATAATTCATAAACGTTTTCTTTTCTTTTCATGAGAATATAGCTTTATTAGTGCTTTTTTTTTTTGTAATTGGAAAGTTGAGTGCGACACACTCCAGATTTTTTTATAATAGCTTTGTGTTCACAATTTTGGCACTTTTTACTAAAAAGTTTCTAATTGCTCCGGGAATCTTAGCACAATTTAATGCACCTAAAAATTTAAGTCTCTATCTACCAATTCTAATTCAATACATTAATTATTTTTTATTTCTTCCCAGTTTTTTGACTGCTTTTTCAACAGGAAATATTTATTTCAGAATAGTGTATCTTATTTATTTTACGTTCTCTTGTACTCGTAAGCACTGTGTAAATAATAGGACTGCAAAATTGCTTTCATGGCATATCCAATTTCTCGAAGAACCAGTTTCTATGCTTCGAGGATGTTGGACTGTTTCTGAACGCAAGTTTTATACCTTGTAACTGGTATCCTGTGAGAACAAATTGTCTATTTTGCACCTGAGAACACAGGGATGAATAATAATGATATGAATACCTCGAAACGCGTTGTCTAATTAATTTTATAGCTTTGGAGATGAATTGAGTCGAATGTCAACATACAAATTGCATAATAACTTCAAGTATGACTGTGCATATCTATTTACCTTCACTAACAAATCTTCTTTATCAAAATAAAACTTCAAATTTCGGAGAAAAATGTTGGAATAAGATCACCCCTCGAGGACAAATGTCGGCGCTTGCAACAACGTTTAAATGATCTACGGCCAGGTGAAAATTACGACGGACCGGGACTCGAACCCGGGACCAGCTGCTTTACCCGCATGTGCTCCACCCATCTCGACTCCCAAAACCCTTAAACAATATCCGCCTGGTCTCATCTGGTGAATCTATGTCACACTCCGTACAGGTTTTGAGAGTGAGGCGGGTGGTGCAGTGGCAGCTCACCTGCGGCCAAAGTACGAGCTCCCGGGTTCGCAATTTTCACCTAGCGGTACACGACGCAAACGTCCCTTCCCGATTGGGCACTCGGAAGTTGTGGGTTCAAAGTGAAAATAAATTTGTACTAATTAGGCTCAGTCGTCGCCGTGGTTACGGAGTGAACAATTTTAGACCACTTTAACAATGCTAAAAATAGTTATTTGAATTCCGGATGAGAGTAATGTTTTGGTTAATATTTTCTATAGATGATAATAGACAATTAATCGTTTCTAATGGCCTATTAATAAATAACCTTTCAGGACATACTTATATCATCGAAGGATGTGAAGATAAATCATTTATTCTACTATTTACGTCCACTTGTATATCTAGAATAGTGAAATACATCATAAGACCTTAATTGGTTTGTAGACAATATTTATAGTGATGTAAATATAATGATCATTCATAAACAGGGTATAAATTAGATACATATAATTTCTTTAGTATTTTACTTTGACAAATAGTATATGAAAAAGTGTGAGCAATTTTCATAACTTGTTACTTCGTTTTAAATAACTTATCTAGTTTGTCACTAAAGATAGATTGAAACAGACTTTTGTTGCGGTGATGCTGATGAAATTTATACCGAACTGTACTGAAAATGACTAACTATTTCCTTACAAAGATTAATCTTTGTAGATATTCGATACAGTACTTATTTCATCCTTTCTTAATACTTTCATACCCAGGAGAGAATTTAGCTAACTCATTTTCAGAGAGGTTACTATCAGTAGATTAGTTTTCATTAGAATTCAAAGTGTATCTTCTTTATGCCCTTTTAGGGATACAACTTCATAAATTTTTATGGCTGAAATAACGAAAGAGACGAGAAAACAACGAAGAGAAAGTAAATGAACCCCCTTTTAAATAATTTACCAAACGACGTCTTTAAAGGTGTGTTCTACGACGTCGAAATGCTATACTCGAAGGCGAGGTCGCCGGGGCACGTGCACGCCAGACGCGAGGAACAGCGCTCAGTGACAGCGTGACGTCACAGTGGCGGTGGCGGCGCGGCGCGGCGCGGCGGTGAGGCCAGGTGCTGCTGTCCACTGCGCGCTCTAGTTCCGCTCTCCCCCTCCACTCCTGCTACCCGCATCTCAACGGCAGCTGCCGGAGCATGGCCCTGCCGCCGAGACGCACCGCCTGCCGGTCGCCAGGCATTCGATTTTTATTTGTTTCGCAGAAAGGAAAAACAAAACAGGACCATCCGGTTGTTACGTTCAGAATTCGGGGATTGATATTGAAGTGATATTCCGTTACTCTACGTACGGACGTGTGTACTGCATTCCAACGTCGTCTTTCGTGGTAATGAATACTTCACGAGTGCAAAACAGTCATGAGGATTTAAAAAAACAGTAACTTGTAATTTAAAATTTATTTTAAATTTATGATTTTCATTAAATATCTCATAATGTTTTAAATTTTAATGACCTTTTATATATAACTAGAAAAACTAACCGGTGTTACCCGGGATTTAAAAAAAACTTAAAAAGAATCATTACTGGAAATTCTGGTATTAAAACACCTGTCGACAGGTGTGGATGTATTAGCTCCTTTTTCCCGGTGTTACTCTGGTTTCTTGTACAATATTCTAAATTCATATGTTAGTTTCCCTATTTCTCTTCTTTCGTGATATTATATTTTCATTTTTGTTAAATTTTTGTTACCATTTCCTAGCCCCAGTGATAATAGGAATTATTTCTGTTATATCACCTCAGACTCTACGTATTTCAATGGAGAGATTCGCGTGTTTCAATTTTTTCAGTTTCTTTTGATACAACATTCTGGTCCTAAGGTATTGATGCTTCAATTAACAGACATGTTTTCTTTCTTAAATCTCTAATGACAATATCAGGTTTATTCGCTTTGATTTCGCGCTAAATATCGATTTGAGGGACATACAGGATATTGGAGTCTCCCATTGTCGTGACTGGTGATGGTTTGTGATGGTAACATTTATTGCTTACATTACGAGTTTTCAAAGCTTTACATATCTTATGTCAATGGAGGTGAGAGCAGAGGTTGTTACGGCGTTGCAGACATTCTTGGGCAGTATGGAATATGCCGAGACAATTATGATAAATTGTTTCAGCATCATCCTAACATCATCTTTGGAAATTTTTAGCACTATCATATCTTAATGCACACGCAGAACCTGATCTTAGGCGACTATTATTATTCCCTGGTTTCATCGTACCCTTTTGTAACCACAAGCGTGTCTTTTGCTGGTCCATTTCATGTCAGTCCAATCTTTAGAGGTACTAACCGTGAAAGGGTTTGCTTCGCCATTTCTATTTACGTTTTTTTTCGTAAGTGATTTGCTGTCAAATTGAAGAGGCGTGTCATAGTCAGTAGAGTACAGGATACTTTCCAAGTCATCAGAATCAAGACGCATAACTGTGTTCAAAATTTTTTCCTGTGGGGCTTTACGGCTCGTCGACATCAAAGGTCATTGGAGCCCTAAAAACTCGTACAGGTAGGGAAAATGCAGTTACGCACTAGGGAGAGCCAACATGACTCTCTCCGCGTGTGGGACTCGCCGAATGACTCAACCATACCCACTAAAAATCCTCCTGATTTACAACACACCAAAACATATCTCAAAACCAAATCTCAAAACATGGTGGACAAAAAATGAGGGGTAGGACAAAAAATGAGAGGGATGAAAAAAATGAGGAAAATGAAAGATACCCTAGCCTTAATAGCGTCGGGATCGAAAAGAACAAGAGGTGACCAAGGAAGGTCAGAAAAGAGAAAGGAAGGAGCCTAGCACAAGTTAGTGGAAGCAATGCCAGACTCAGCTCGGGGCCCCGTGTTCGCCAAATACGTACTTACTAGATGTAAGTCCCCTGGTGGGTTTCTTTGTTCAGATGTTATATATCTTCCTCATGTTTCAGCAGGAACTTAATTTATATTATTGTTATTATTATTTTATTGTTATCATTTTCTGGTACATAACATTAATTGCACAGAACTTAACAAAATCAAAGCACAATCAATAATTCTAGCCCAATATAGCACAATCTAAATCCATCATTTCCCAGAAATTTCCGCACTATACTCGTCGTTGATATTACCACTGCCTTCTGCATCAGTTTGTAAAGATCTTCTTTCACACCTTGTTGCCTTATGATGATGATGATTATTATTATTATTATTGTCGGTTTTCTATTTTTGTATCACGATCTATTCCGGTTCTTCATCGATTGCGGGATTAGTTCCAAGCAATAGTGAGTAAACTTATGTAAATATCAATGCTGTGGAAGTTCCCGACAATGTGTTAAACCCGACTGACTCCTGGATAAGGTAAACAGTTTTCCCTTCTTGATCTCTAGGGCTACGAGATTTTTACGTAGGTCCTTGTGTATGAACCCTGTCCTGGAAATGACTAACGGTAGAATATGCACTTAGGCACTTTGCTTATCTTCCACTGGTTCTTAATGCGATATGCCAGGTCGGTATATTTTCTTTGTTTCTCACCTTTGGTGTTCTGCATATTTCGGGCAAGTGGGACTGCAATATCGACAATGACGTCTGAGTTTTCGGTTTTGTCTACGATAGTTATATGTCTGGTCTATAGCACTGGCTCTGGGCAATATTTATAGTACAGCATACGTTCTGAAACTAGTCGAAAGTTATGGGCGATTCCTTGTTGTACTATATTGCAGACTTGATTGTGGCGGTGTAAATAGTCATTCTGAGTCAAGAGCGCTGCAGCCAGAAGTGAAATTCTGAGCCAGAGCGAAAGAGTTGTCCCTCCGTGGCTCTGGTGGAAGCGTTCTAGCTCATCACCAAGTCATAACGGGTTCACTTCCCGGTGGGGCCAGAAAACATTTGAAGCTTTTCACATTAATTAAGTAAATAATTTAAAGTTTCAAATTATTTATTTAATTACATTACATAATGGACGTTAATAGTAGTAGAATTTTCACATTAATGTCCCAGTTCATATTTTACAGACTACACTTGGCTGTGACTACTGAAAAGCAATCCTTCCTTTCTCTGTCCACCTCCTCCTAGTATCAATAACTCCTAACTCTTACTAACTACTTGTACTAACCCCTCCACGTGGGCCAAGTTTTTGGGGAACCCAGCTAACCGGTCCACCTACTAACAATGATCTACCACCCAACTCCTACCTCCTATCGCTCCATGTAGATAAGCTTCAATAGCACTTTGCTACATTTCCCATTTACAAATACTGCAATGAAATGTGGACGGAATATTTATTTGCCTTATTTGAGTCCTTTGATTTGCGACTAAAAACCGACAAGAGGACGGATGTGGATGTCCGCGTATTTACGATTTGTCACAATAGAGAACAAATACAGACAACCTTATCTACACTTGGCCGTATTTGGGCAAATATGGCAAATACACAAATACGCAACGCCAAGTGAAGTGCCAGCATAATACAGTAATCCCCCAGTATTCGTTGACTCCAGTTGTCGTTGGTTTTGATTCTCATCGATTGCTTTGTAAAACGTCTCAATTTTTACCGTCTGCTTCCAAATTATTCGGCCTGCCCGCATGAAGAAAGCCAGAAATAACTTCATTCATAAAGGTTAGGGAAAGAAATTAGAGTATTCACTGGACTAAAATCCGACACACAATTATCTATTAAATAAGGATCATGAATCTGTATGAAAAGCTAACTCACAGTTATCGTAGAATAAGGAATAGGAAGTTAATGAGCGCAATGTAGTTTTATTTGTAGAACACTCACATAGTTATTGCTCGAAGTTTACGAAGGAAGGGGTGTAGTTTGCAGTCAACGGAGATTGAAGGAAAGTCATGGAACATAAAAAATTGTGAAATTTGTAATAATTGAGTCAATGAATGAAATCTAAATTGTATTTGTTTGTTTTCTTCTCTGCGTAATCTAATCATATTTGTTTACAAATAAACATTTTAATGTAAAATTACTGTCAAAGAGCCAGTTAAAATGTCTATGTGACTACATGGAGACTAATTTACTCTCGTGGAGAAAGCATGGGACCATCCCATCAATTCAAATCAAGACCCTAAAGCACTGGTGGATGTACTATTTCGGTGCGGAGGTGAAACTGTGAAATGCACCCCTCTAAAATAAGGACAAGCATATAAGCAGTTTGTTATAATATCTAAAGAATGCCAAGTAATGTACATTCATTAATGAAATTTCCACGTTTTGCCATGGCATCTCGTTTATTTATGTCAAAACATATTTTCGCCAGCATGGTCATCAGCAGCGAATGTACAAGAAAGTACAAGAGGAATTATCATAAAATAAAATAATAAAAATGAGCAAGGCAAATATTGACAGAGGTGTAATGAGAGAAATTTTAGACCTTTGATAAATATATAATACGATCGTGGGAAATTAAAGAAGGTTTGATAAACTAGACAGTTGAAGTAATGTAACATAAATGTAAGGAGTCACCGTGGCTCAGTGGGTAGAGCGCTGAGTTGCTGGTTCGATGGCCGGCGAGGTGGAGATTTTTCATCACGCAACATCCAGACTGACTCCCTGGGTTTATCCTGGGGTCAAACGGTCGGAGCGGGGATAGTTTGTTAAATTTAATGTAATGTGTCATATCTTTCATTACGACGAAGACATAAATGTCCTACCTTAAAGTAAATACTAATGTCCACACATTATTGAAGATGAACTAAGCAAATATTCTGAAATATCATGAGATTTATTCCGAGAACAAAGCATGATAAATTAAATGGCGTTTCTATGTCTATGTATTCCGAGAACAAAGCTTTAAGGAAAACCGCTGAACTGAACGTTAGGAATTATATTTTAAAGTCATAATATTCTTAATGCTTAGTTTATCCTGAATCCTGTGAGAACGTTAGTATACCTCTATGTAATATGTATCTTGTTAATTTAAATTATTTTATTCATCATTATACCTTTTGTATCTTCATGAGGATTCACTGGTGATGTTGAAAACGTGTTTTGAAATAAATAAATGGTTTACCATGGCAAAAATTGGGAATTTCATTAGCGTATTTACAAATGGCAACAACTCACCTTCTTCAAATACATATTAGGTAAAATATAGAAGAAAAGTTATTTAACAAATAAGAACTAATGAATGAAATCTTTGTATTGTCTCGAAAAATAATGTTAATTAATCGTATCTTTTAAAATTAGTCATAATTGGAGATTAATAACTATAATAGTCTTAATAATAGCACCGCTATCGGAATTAGCGGAATCAGAAACAGAATAGCAGTAACAGAGATGAAGTTTCTGCGTAAAATAGTGGGCAAAACAAGAAGAGATAGGATAAGAAATAACTTAAAACTGCACCACTCATGGGAAACCATAGAAAATAATGCACTGAAATGGCTGGGACATGTGTATAGAATGAAAGAAGATAGAAAGCCGAAACAAATTCTAGAAGCAAGAACAGAAGACAAGAGGACTCTTGGACGGCCCAGAGAAACCTGGGAAGGTTATATTACAGATATCTGCCATAAGAGTGGAACTACAATCCGAGAAGTACAGCGCAAGGCACAGGATAAGAAGGAGCATATCTAATGGCTAACACGATGCTGAAAGGCATAAGGGAAAGAAGAAGAAGTACTTTGTTCATTAGTACTTTTATCTTTGGACCCTTACCATTTTGATTTGTATTATTTGTATGAATCATTTCTTATTAATGTTTTTTTTATTAATTTGTTTTCTTTATTAATGTGGGTGGAACGTGATCACTTATTCTGAATTTAAGACATGGACAGTAAATACAAATACTTTTTAATAGGGATGTTGGTTATTGCATTTAGGTCCCCCCAAAAAAGGATTTTTTAAATTATACCGGTGTTTCGACCTTTGATTTTGATCATCAGGGCTAAATTAAGTACTTAGAAATACATAAAACCATCCCTCAACCCATCCAATACCGTACGCATCTTTTAATCAAATTTGGACCACTATATACTCCGTATTTACATGTACATGTATACACGTAATAATAATATATTTATTTACTGCAAATGGGCAGATCTTACTCGGTGGCAGTACATAAGGAAATACAACACAAAAAATACATATCACAGAACAGTGAAATAAAAATTTGTTAAATAAATCATGAAACTATATGATTCAAATAATACTAAAGTATTAAATATAAAAACATTTTACTCTGAAACATCTAAATAATAGTTAAAAAATAACTTATTGCACGTTTTATTTCACTGATGACCCAAACACTCGATTTACCCCTTTCGTGCACTTCTCTTCACATTTCCCTTCCCACCTTTTCTAAATCACTTATTTCCCTCGTTTCACTTCACTTCACAAATTGGATTAATTGGCTAACCTGCTCCTGGCATTAGCTGCGATCGTCAACTCTCTATTTTTCAGTTCAGTCTTTTTAATTATTTTATTTTTTTTCAGTTTTTGTGATTCAGTAGTTGTATTTACATCCTAACTTTCATTGCAGTGCAAAATTATTTGTTCTGTGCGAGTGTTAAGTGAAAAAACACTAAAAACATTTCCTAAGGTTTTCAAACTCAACGGACCGAATATAATTTCATATTGTTTTCATTCATGTGCTTCATTCAAAGGTGTGATAAAGTTTACGTAAGTACAAACGGAATCATAAATTTAACTGCTTGGTGCATTAAAATTATTTATTTTGGTGTATGTAGATTTTCTGGTGCGTATACTATTACATCATTATTAACTTAGAAATAAAGTATTCTATTATTGCACTGCTCCAGTTTCGTCGCCATAAATAGAATTATTCCAATATTTCACCTTTTGTTTTCTTCATTATTTTTGTAGTTAATCATTACACTCTAACATAATATTGCCTTAGTTATTGTCGTATTCATTTATCTGCAGTTGTCGTCCAAAATTGTCATTTCTGCCATTTTAGTTGTCGGTTTGTTTATTTACTAATTTAAACTTTGCGCCATTGTTGCACTCAAGTTTTCACGTCGTCATAATTTCATAGAATTATTACATCATTTTACAATTCGTTTTTCTTGATTCTTTTGTGTTTATTTACATTTTAATATAACATAGAGAAGTTATTGTCGAATTAATTAATCTCCAGTTGTCATCCTAAATAATTAACAATAATATAGAGTAGTTATTGTCGAATTAAATAACCTCCAGTGGTCGCCCTAAATAATTATTCCAATCATTTTTTGTCGTCGGTTTGTTTGTATTTATTTAATATCTCATTTGTAATTTCCGTAGTAATAAATATATTGTTATACTAACATCTTCATTCAGTGTTAGTTGTCAGTTTTCGTGTATTGTCATTTGCTTTTGTCGTTAAGTTGCTAACTAACTCACAATGGACACTATCGCATTCCTCAACTCATTCAAAGCTGATCTTCAGAAGGCGTACAATGATTTGGTACAATATATTGACACACGGATCAGTGCGCTGGAAGAGGTCAATAAGAACACGGTCGGCGGTTGGACTACAGTCAGGAATTCACGCCGTCCTCCCAACTGCTATCACCCGATTAGACCAACGACGCATGCACCACCCCAAATCTTCACTCAGAATAGGCTTAGTGTGTTAGATGACATGTCCCTGTTTCCTCCCTTACCTACTCGTTTCATCCCCTCCCGTCCANAGTGTGTTAGATGACATGTCCCTGTTTCCTCCCTTACCTACTCGTTTCATCCCCTCCCGTCCAGTACTCAAACCTATACACAAACCACGCACTGGTAAGCACAGCAGCCCAAAACCACGTAAAGTAGTGCTAGCAGAGATGAAGCCAACACTTCCACACAGAAATCAAACGTGCTCATATTAGCTGATTCGCACGGTCGTCAGATGTCCTCCGTATTGCGTGGATTACTTCCTAGCCAGTTCTCAGTATCCGGTTTCTTTAAGTCAAACGCTCGTTTGGTTGAAGTTATTTGAGACCTGGACACCGACACTAAAAAACTCACAGAGCGGACCACAGTAATCATCATAGGTGGGCAGAACGATATTAACTTGGGTGGTCATTTCAACGCTCCTGAACATCTACAAAAACTAAAAATGACCTCTCAGCACACAAACATAGTACTCTTCAGCCTGCCTCCACACTTCAACGTTCCACAAATAAACCACAAAATTAACCTGGCAAACATATCCCTAAAACATTACCTGGCAGACACAAAAATAAGGTTTTTTTTTCAACCACACCTGACTGCCAAGGACTTTACCCAGCACGGTTTACATCTGAGAAACATCAATTCGGTTCTCTCCTAGCTTCACATCAAGAGAGTTATTTACAATTGCCAAAACACCGACGACAAATTCAATGTATTTATCTCAATATTTCAAAAAAAACATTACAACTCTAGCTTTTCCATAAAACGCAAGTTAATCAACACAAAGAAATACAATAGATGGATCACCCAAGGGATAAGGATTTCTTCAAAAAACAAACGCCGTTTATATTATCTTTCAAAACTCTATAACCAACTACCCGAATTGCATGATTTTTTTTGTAAATATAAGACTATTCTTCGAAAAGTAGTCTTTGCAGCTAAAGTTATGGATAACGACAGGCATACTAAAATTGAACATGCGGATGAAAGCCATGTGGAATATTGTTAAAAATTTCACGTCAACTTCTGAGAATTGCGAAGAAAATATTTCTCTACTAAACGATCGCAAAATCGCAACACATCCTCAGGACATCGCAAGTTTGTTTAATTCTTACTTCTCAAAAGTAGATAAAATAACGAACTCAATATATCCAAATCAATGACCTCCAATTATATCCATCCACGTACCCAATTCTATGTTCACTTCCGAAACTAACGCCAGTGAAGTCATGAGAATCATCAGCTCATTAAAAAACAAATTTTCAACAGATAAATGATATACCCGAATTTATTGTTAAATTTTCGTCCCACGCTATATTAAATCCACTCATAAATATTTTTAATAGTTCTTTATCGGAAGGGGTGTTTCCTAACATATTTAAGAGTGCTAAAGTGAAACCTTTACACAAGAAAGGAAACAAACTTAATACTGGAAATTACCGACCAGTATCTCTACTACCCACTTTCTCAAAAATCCTAGAAAAATTGTTCTATATCTTCTAGATTTTTCATCAAAAAATAACAGTCTCACTGACGATCAACACCGTTTTAGGAAATCCTTTTCCTCTACCAGCGTCATATTTTCTTTCTTAAACGATGTTACCACATCTCTTGACCGTGTAGAAAATCCTCAGGGTGTATTTCTTGACGTATCCAAAGCATTCGATGTCATCGATCACGAAATTCTCTTTTCCAAATTGCATTCTTTAGGGATTCATGGACTTCCACATCAATGGCTAACTTCTTATTTAAAGGATAGATATCAACAGGTAGAAATATCCTATACTAAAAATAAAATACTTGAGCGTTGTCTTTCAGAAACAAAGCCACTTACTTGCGGAGTACCCCAAGGATCAATTCTCGGCCCTATACTCTTTTTATTGTATGTGAACGACATGTCATCATCTACATCAGATTGAAAAATGGTTCTTTTCGCTGATGACACTAATTTACTATGTAAACACGCCAACGCTCAAAAAGTTTTGTTTAACCTTTCGACTTGGTTCCATGCAAATTGTCTCTTTGTAAACACTGACAAAACGGTGTCTTTGTTATTTCACAATAGTATCACAAAATCTTTACCCCAGGTTTCTCTTTCTTTAAACGGAACACAATTAAAAACTGTTACGAATACAAAATTCTTAGGTCTCCATATTCAAGACAACCTCAAATGGATTTGTCACGTTGACAATCTTAATTCCCAATTAAGCAAATTTTGTTACGCATTCCGAAGTCCACGTATTTCCCGTTGCGTATATTTTGCAAACGTTTACTCCCATTTACGTTACAGCATTACCTTCTGGGGTAATTCCGGTCAGAGTATTCAAACTTTCAAAATTCAGAAGAGAATAGTTCGGATAATTTGTAAATCTCACCCTCGAAACTCTTGTAAATCTTTATTCAAGGAATTAAATATCTTAACACTTCCCTGCATTTATATTTATGAAACGNTCGTGTTTGTTAAGGCCGAATTATCGTAGAGGCACCCTTGCTTCATACGAAACAGTCTCGTTCACGAACACAATACTCGCAATAGTATAATATTCATCGCCCTAGAGTGTCAACCATTCTTTGCTAAAAAGGACTATATCATTTGGGAATCGTTCTATATAATTCCCTGTCCAAAAATATAAAAGATATTATGAAATTGAATCTCTTTAAATCCGCAGTGAAAATCTATCTCCTGCACCAGTGCTTCTACAATAGAAAAGAATGTATTGATTTTAATAAAAGTTAAATCCGTCTTGTACTTTATCA
>NNCF01126804.1:301061-329249 GCA_002313205.1 Laupala kohalensis
AATTTAAGAGACGTTGCTGAGCCCTATAACACTCCCACGACATTTGCAGGAAAATTGTTTCAGTTCCTGATTGATCTATTGAGAAACGATTATTTTCCTACGTCTTTTTTTTTTCCATTTCATGAATTTGAAAAAGTGATTTTGTCTATCCAATCTAGTCGGTTTTTCTAAACGATCTTTGACATCCCGTCATGTGACTCTTTGACATATAATAATACTAAGTGCAATAACCAACATTCCTTTTGATAAACGTGTCCAACAACTCTCACATAAGAAACTTTTTATATTAGGAGTGTGATGTAATTATCAATCAGCCTCTTCCTTAGATTAGTTTGATTGGAATTGATGGGATGGTCCCTTGCTTGCTTCCGGAGAGTAAATTATAGTTGTCTACGCAGTTGTATGGAGATTGTAACTTTTATTTTGACAATAAATTGATTTATTTAATAAACGCATTCAATCCGATTCAATAATATATTTTTTTCTGCATCTTTTGCCTGCTTAGACATTCTGTCTTAGTGAGGAAGGTACCCATTCAATTCGTTCAATGCACTTGTCCTAGCTTAGCTACACGCACCTGAAGAAGCTTCGAACATCGTTATGAGAAGACGTTTCGTTGGACTCCCGCTAATCATAGAGGCAAAGGCCCTACTTTGAAAGTGACACCTGTTCTTACTGCGTACCCTAAATACTGAAGGTAAGGAATTAATATGCTAACGGACGTTACGGTACAGCCAATCAAGGGACGATTAAGTAAGTCGAATACGTTCAAGGGATGATTGTAGAAAGTCACCGTAAGGGGATTTAAGCGCAACCTAGATCGTAATGATCATCGATAGTCTCTGATGTCCACGATAATATGAAAAATTCTTTTTTCGNACCTAGATCGTAATGATCATCGATAATACGATAATATGAAAAATTCTTTTTTCGTCCTTACCGCGGCTTCTAATTTCCAATTATACGGTACTAGCTGAGTAGCCGCAGCTTTGCTTGCGTGAATTCTGTAATACGTCTCCCATTTTATTTTTTCTCATATCTTCATTGGTATCCAATAAGAATATTATCCATTAATGTTGGAGGTTTGATAGTATTGGCATTCACCTTTAATCTTTTATTTTCACTGACGTAATTTAAAACAATTTTTGAGAAAACACTAATTTCCCCCTTAGCGGTGCATTTTTGATAATTTTTACTCTTCCCAACCACCCCACCCCTCCTTGGGGCGTCGTGCACTTAATGTGGTCTGAAGGGTACATAATGTCATTGAGAATGCGATTATTCGTCTCTGAATACACAATAACTTTGGACTCGACTCTAATATCGATCTTTTTACGTTATTTTTTCGTCTCGCCCTCTACGCCCTCAGCTCTTAGAAATCCGCGCTCGTAAGTGATTTTATCTAGACCATAATGGATCATAAAACAATGGATCCGAAGCATTTTTAGTTTTTACTTATATTTCAATATTAGTTTTCAATCCTTTTTATCCTTAAACATAAATAGTATACTGACAGAAGCTTCTAGATAGCTGACTCAGACCGACCGTTGAAGCTTGTTACCCATTCTTCATATTCAGAACCATATTTCTAATACGCTGTCACCCTCATGCAGACAAGTGAACTTACAATTTTATGTTCCATTATGTTTAATCAACATGCTAGTTTATTCTGAAATATAGAATTACTCATTTCACATTAATATTACGAAAATCATTACAAGCAGAAATCAAGCGAATAATTCGCACACATAGTTTAACATAAATTAACTAAGTTAATTAAATTCACTTTTATATATATAATAGTACTGAGTTTTAAAAGGAGAAATATAAAAGAGCATAAATCTTAGAAATATGGTTCTGAATATGAAGAATGGGTAACAAGCTTTGACCACGAATATTTTTGATATTATGAGTGTTACATTTCGTAACATTCCGCTTATAATCTTACGTATCAGTCATCCGCTTTGTAACGGACGATTTCACAATGTTACGTACTACTCAGTCATCCGAAGCGTCTACAAGCCTGTATTCCTCTTTTATATGAGGCACACCAAACCCCCAACGGTCGGTCTGAGTCAGCAATCTAGAAACTTCTGTCAGTAGTAGCTTTATGAAACTACAGATAGCACTAGTATCCATATGTTAGGTAGATTCAATTTAAGTTGTAATAAAGATAACAAATTAGAGATATTAAGGAAACCCTATTCATGAAAATCTATATAAATATTGTTCCAACCACAATTACATTAAAGAATGGTATCATGAAGCCAATCAGAAAATTAATTGAGTAAGCGTAATGAAAACGCAGCAATTGAAACTCTAAATATTGCAAATAAATTTGTATAAATATGTAGCAAATGTAACATAATCTATAGTCCATGATGTAATTTAGTATATTTATGTAACAAAGTATGGCATCCTTGTAGAGAGGGCGGATGGAAATGCGAAAGCTTCGNAGGTGTCATGAAGCCAATCAGAAAATTAATTGAGTAAGCGTAATGAAAACGCAGCAATTGAAAAAGCACTATTAAAACTCTAAATATTGCAAATAAATTTGTATAAATATGTAGCAAATGTAACATAGATCTATAGTCCATGATGTAATTTAGTATATTTATGTAACAAAGTATGGCATCCTTGTAGAGAGGGCGGATGGAAATGCGAAAGCTTCGCGCCGATAGCGTTACTAGTCGTCAGACTCCGACGAGAATAGTCGTGTTACGATAACTCTTCACCTCGGCTTCAGAACAGTCAAATATTCATTATGAGTTTTATTCATTTATTCATTATGAGTGATGTTTAGAATGAAGTTTATAAAGTTATTAAGATAAAAGTAAGAACAGTGAATTATTATTTTAGTAAGTTTATAGAAAGGTGTGATATATAGAAAGTTATAAAGTTATTGAGAGGCAAGTAAAACCTATGAATTGTAGTAAAGAATAACTAATACAAAGGAGTAGAGAGGGCAAGTGGGAACAGTGAACTATTGAATCACCAGTGTTGCAGCAAAAATAGTGATGAGGAGTAAAAATAAATCAAACAAGTTGCAGGAATATTGAAAGGTCAATGAATGGAACACTAAACTCAAACTATTATTTTATATAAAGGAGCAGTTAACATTTACTAATACATAGTCAACGAAAAGTGAAGTAAAGAGTGTATTAAACTGAGTGATCACGAGTGTTGCTCCTATTTGAATCGTCAAGGTGGTAAGACTGCACATCTCAAGTTCTGCTATTCTCTGGGTCAAGAAACTGCTCGACGACCACGAAGACGACGACACAGGTTGAGCCAACAATTGCTATTCAAAGCAATCNATTGAATAACGTATTGAATAACGTAAATGAGGGAAAGTACATTGTTTCAAGATAAAATTAATTTTAAAAAATTTAAATACATGTAACAGGATTAGGTGACTAGTAGTTTGGAATATAAAATGTTGAAGAATGTAATGTCTTATACAATATTAACGAATATGAAATACTTCATCAAATTTTTATGTTATTTTACTTCTGACGAGCTAACTTCAGTTTTCACAATATTTTATTTATTTTTTGCCAGATAATGGTAAGCAATCCATTTTTGACTGTTGAGATCTAATGGCGTTTTCCTTTTACGCCGTTGCTTGCGTAATAGAACCGGAGAAATATGCCATTGCACCGCGGAAGCTTCCATTGCTCATTGTTCTCTTGTGTTTGATTTTGTGCGATGTGGTGCGTATGAAAAGGTATGTTGGCAACAAATGTATTGCATCCACAATGGATGTGTTATCCACAGGCTACGTTAGCGACGGCCACTGCAGTCCTTCCACTGAGCAAGAACTCAGAGCAAGTCGGGTTGCTGTAAGTACGAAGGGTGCACATTTAGAACTTCATTTCTGCTCTTCTCATCATTCTCCAGCATATTTCTGATCGCTTATTTCAAGAGATGGTTCTTGTATTTCGGGCCAGTCCAAATATATAACAGGCCGAGACCAACAATAAAGGTTTCAGTCCAAAAATTATTTCAGGCCTTCTGCCATGGGGTAGATACCGAAATATCGGAAAAGTGTTCGGACTCCTGAAAACATTGCTCAAGTGAAGACTGCCTGAATCACTGGACCAAGTGGATGCTGCGCCATAACAAGATTGTTGCTGCCCTCAAAGGTGCAGCACTGGGTTCCGGTCACCATGTGCTGGGGGAGTCCCGCGCCTTCACGGAGGACCAACTGAAGACTGACTTGGTGGTTCAGCAAGGGGAACAATGTTCTAATCTTCGAAGTTTCCGTCCCCTTCGCCGGTTGCGGGGTCCTAGACAGGGTGCGCGCGGAGAAATTGAAAAAAATATGAAATACTTCGCACGCACTTATTAGGTCTGGGATACCTTCAGATCGAAGTGGTCCCGGTCCTGATAGACTCGCTGGGCAAATGGACTCCGGAGAACGACGACGCTCTTTAGAAAATCTGCAGCAACAAGCGACGTCACTGGGCCCTCTCTCAGAAGATGGTTCTTGATGTGCTTAACTCATCACGATCTATCTTTTACAAGTACATCGGGGACCAGGGCCTTGCAGATCCGGAGTGGACGCGGTGCTGCCACTTGTTGCGCTCCAGGACTACCAATAATCCAAGAAGACGTCCTGGAGCGCTACGTGGCTGAGGAAGCAGAAGAAGATGATCAAGAAGATGGTACGGTCGGAGGAGACGCTTGCGGCAAATAGAACAACCATATCCCCGCACTAGTGTAACTTCTCCTTTAAATGGAACACCAGAGGGGTGCAGCAGTGCACACTCAGTATAGCAAATGTATAACGTCATAAGTAAAACCATTAAAAACCTATGGTAACACAAAATACGAAACAATTATCTATAATTTTCTTTCAGCTGGCCTAACTTTTCCATTCCGCATTGTAAACAAGGAAGATGTGTAGTTTTTGGACTCCATAAATATTATTCTGTCAGGTATCCCACAGATTCGGTGCTGACCCCCCTTTTATTCACGGCATTGCAACAAATGCTAACACTTCAACTGCATTCTTTGGTGATCACCAAGTCATATATTCCACTAATTGTATTTTTGATGATGCAATATCTCACATTTGGAATCATCTGCAGGTCATTGGTAACTGGTCAGTAAAATGGAGAATCCGTTTAAATCACACGAAAAGCCGAACCAAATTGATCACCATTCGCCGTTCACACCAACCTCCACCAATCACTTACAGTTCCACGCCAATACGCTCGCTCTCATCAAAGAAAGCTGTTAAATGTCTTTGAGTAATTTTGGACAGACAGCTCACATGGAGACCCCAAATCATCGTCTTGCACTAGCTATTCAACGCATGCACCAACTACACCCAATTCTACGTCGGTCCTATCCTGTCCAACTTGACACTCAGATCCTGCTTTACAAATTCACGATCCATCATATAGTCCCACACAGGGGTCGGCGGCAAAATCCTGCATACAATGACTGCAAGTATTCCAAAATCGATTCCTCCGAACTATTACAAAAGCTCCTTGCTTCATACCAAACACTCAACTTCACTCAGAATTTTCTCCCAGATTAGCACCTTCATTCCCCTATCCGCACAATACATTCTACATCAAATTAATTTCTATACCAACGGCTTTACATTTTGAACTTGGCAAGAAAACTGCACATCAGGAAAGGATTCGCAGAAAGTTACATAGATGTTTTTTATTCTCCCTGAGGAAGAAGCAAATATCAATCTTCGTAGGTTTCTTCCCATTCGTCATATTTTTCCACGATATATTAATTTTCTTTTCATGCAGTTTAATGTGATCTCTGGTAATTTGTATTCATGTGTCGATTGCTTTTACTGTCCGCTGATTCGATGTACATCGTTATCAAACAAAACAAAACCCATAGTAAAGGCTCATAAAGCCTCAACAAAGTAATTTAAACACATATTTGTTTTAATGTTAAATAGTAATGCAAGAACTGTACTCTACATGAACTCTACTCTACATGAACATCAGAATATGTTAGATCGCTTTTTCAACCAAAAATTCCTCTATTTTGACGACTTCATCAAAATCGTTAGAGTCGTTCTCAAGAAAAATTCCAGAAATAGTCATACATTTATACAAATATTTAATATCTTACAATTTTGGAATGCACTGTTCCTTCATTTTACCTAGGAAAATTAAACAAATAAATAGTTTTTTTGCAAGAAAACTTAAGAATTGCTAAACAATTCTACAGATATCAGTTTCCTTCTATAATTAGTTTTTTATGTAATTTATTACTTATTGTTTATAATTTGAAATTAATTGTATTCTTATGTGTAAATTTGACTGGCTGAACATAGCTTTGGATTTCAGTTGCTTTTACTTTCTCATATACGAAGAATATAGAAAGTATTGAATTCGTGAAGAAATTCGAAAGCGAGATTTCGACGGAAATATCCGTTTTTGTTATCAGAAAACGTTGTTTTTGGCTTACCGTCCGTCCATCCGTCTGTCCGTCTGTGCGCAGAGATTCTGAGTAAATGGATGAACCAATTCCATTCGCATTTCGTATTTACGATAGAATTTACTTGTTGTCGATGCACGTGCTCTAATTTTTTTAAACTTTAAAACCAAGGGTACTTCACATGAAGGTCAAAGTACTCTTTCGAATACTTCTCAAAAACGACTCCATCGAGTTTGCTTAAATTTTCTGTACGTAAAGTTCAATTAGTACGCATTACATCCGCATTAGCGGTATTTCGCTTGAAGTTTTGCTATAGACGCAATAAAATAATTTCTCTCTGCTACACTTTCACATTACTTTACTGTTTCAAGAAGCTTGAATAATATTTAGCAGTGTAAATGGACCAAGCAGAAGTAGAATACACTTTTTGTAAACTGAAATGAAATGTATAATAATGATAAAATACGTAGGAGGACAGCAAACGCTCTGCAGATATGAAAATACATCAATTTCTATTCACAAGGAAATTGTATTTACATTGCACTTTTACGATATTTTTGTCGCTCTATGCTGCAGATGGAGCAACATATATTAGAAAGTATGAGCAATGGTTTTACATCACTAGTTGTTGTTGTTAAATTATTAGTTTTACTATAGTATGAGCAAGAGCCTCACAATGGTCGCCTAAATTTTAATTGTAATAAATGGAAAGACTGAGCACAAAAAGTGAACTGGTGAATTATTTCTTTGCACCTTGTATATACGTCTGTTAGTAGAACTATTAAATAACAATATCACGACTCCTTTGTATTTAATATTTCACTATATAACATTACACATCGTTACTGGACATCTTCCGATGTTTAACACGTTAATACCTGATTAAGTATTTTTTGCGTGCCAGTTGGCTCCGCGTTACCGTGCTATGAAGGTAACAGAATAAAAAATATTCGAGTTTGGAACAGCTTGAGAAATGAAAGATCTTCCATAAAAAACACTTTGAACAAAATATTTAAGAAATAAAATATTACATTTCGTACGTGAAGATGACCAGAAGTGTGATTGAAACGTTTTGGAATGTAAAATAGTGAAATATTAAATACAGTGTCTGTGCAAAGCGGTCGTATTATTTATTTATTTATTTTATTTGTTGAATAAAAATCGTATACTGCAAGTTTGTGGTTATTATTGGAAGATGGAATTAAGTGAAAGCAGACAAAATTTATTGTCAAAGACGCAGTTACAAACTACGTACGACCACGTGGAGGAGAATGAACTAAATTACTCTCCGCGAACTACCAACGGACCATCCCATCAATTCCGATCAAGGGCCCAAGGGCAGTAGCGAATTTAACACTTATTAAAAAATATTTAATACGAAACGAACTGTATGCAGTCTGCCACTACCGGAGGAAAACTGGAGAAAAACCCGTGCCAAAAAGGGGCTACGGAGATAATGTATACAACCGTGCCAAGATTGTGTACAGTTCGAAATGAAGCATTGTAAATAAAGGATTAAAAAGAACTTGCATGAAAAAAGGAATTTAATCAGTATCTAGAGTACTTTCACAATGAGGTAATTTATTAATTAATTTGTTTAAACTATTGGTGAAAATTTGACTGGAAGTAAACCGTGTAGCGTATGTTCCACAGAAAGTCGCAATGGGGCGTTGTTCGGGGGCAGAACATAAGAAGATCGACCGAAAGGACTTGTTCACGGAAGTAATTGGGCTTCAAGGATTCTCGCTTCCTCCCCTCCCTCCAGCATGCAACTCCTTCCCCCCCCCTTCCACCGCGCTGTCAAGCCACCCCTCCTTACCGCTCCTCGTCACGTAACTCCAGCCCGCATCCACGCGACCAACCACAGGCAGCGGCATTGTGGCAGGTGTTCGTTCGACGCCTGAGGAACGCCTAAGGATCTCGGTGGCTCTGATACTGTTACTCTCGCGAATCCCGTACTAGACGTGTATTTTTTTCTCTGATTCGTGGAAATCATTTTTGCTGCTATTAGTACTATCTCGGAGACGTCGATATGAAAGCAATCAAAATCATTATAAACGCGAAGGGAATGATACTATTTTCGACTTTCTATCTGGGTGTCCGCAGAGTTGTTGTTTTTTGTGTTTGTGAATGAGAAATGTAGCGTGCTATTGAAACTTATCTACATAGAGAGATAGGAGATGTATGGTTTCATTGTTAGTTGGTGGGCTCCTTAGCAGGGTTTACCAACAACTTGGCCCACGCAGAAGTGGTTAGTAATAGTAAGAGTTAGTGATATTAGGAGTAATAGGAGGAGGACAGAAGAAGGAGTGTTTGCTTTTCAATCGTCTTAGCTATATATAAACTGGGACATTGAAGTGAAAAGCTACAAATTTTATTTTTGCCCCGCCGGGAATTGAACTCCGAGTGGGTCTAGGAGGCTAATCCCTGAGCCACCGGAAGGTCTGCAGATTTAGAGCTAAATTAAAAGGCATTTTTTAAAACAAAGGACTTCTTACGAATAATTACAACGCTATTCCATTTTGATTCGACGGAGCATCTTTAGGTCTATCATTGCTAAAATCAAAATTAAAGTGTTTTTTTTTTAGAATTGTGGGATTGAAATTATATATGGTAGTGTCACGAACCTTATCTCTGGAGTTTATCTTTCAGAATCCTAACGAATGAAGAGATTAAAGTTCATAATTTATACAGAAGTGTCACTATTCATCCCTGCGATCTCAAAAACTATGGTTTCGGTACTAATATCTAAAGGGTGCTAGGGATGTTTTACCCGCATTTAGGCTGAATTTGGACTTGATAGTGATTTTCCTATCATTTTGAATGTTAAGAGCTCAAAATGTCCTCAACAAGTCCTCAAATTCTGCATTAATGGTTGGGAAAGGAAGATGAGGGTAGATTTTCGAAATTTTGCGAGGAAAGCGATTTTTTTGTCGTTTTGAAAGTAAAGTACGCCAAGTATTATCAAGTGGAAAATAAATCGGTAGAATTGTATAAAAGACAGGCACTTTTCTTTATCTAAAAGAATGATTTTGTAAGGTGTTCCAATTACTAAAATTTCATCTAACCTGACTGAATTATGTTTTCATAAATTATTTCAAGTATTTATTTTTTTATTGAATTATCAATGTCGTCGTGGGGGGGGGGAGAAATAAAAGAAGGATGTGAATGCCATTTGAGTTTCCGCAGCGTTAATCATGCTTATAGTGAACAATTACAAGTGTGATTATAACCTACATTTTATTGATTCTTAATATCTAAATGAACATACATTCGGTGTGACAGTATTACCGCTACTCCAGCAGTTTCTCAAATTACAGTCTGCTAACCGTGCTAGTTGAGGAATATTGCGAACTCCGGAACCCTAAAAACATTGTGAGATGTTTTTGTCAAGTTTCCGCTCAGTTATTTCAGAAAGGAGAAGATGTATCTGCGTCGGCCCACCCTCCCAAGTCTGAAATCTCGCTATGCTGTTGAAGTACAAAAACCTACCAAAGGGTCAACGCATACAGATTGGGCACATGAGTAGCTATATTAAAGACTTAAAAATAAAAAAATATATTCTCGTTGTGCATTAATATGAAATTGTTGTTGATGATCACTTAAAGTAATATATTCCAGTTGACTGACATCAAGCTGCCAACTATTCACTAAACTTAGATTATTCACCAAAGTAGTTCTAATTAATTAACTTTTAATTAATAATTAATTTACTGATTTTTACTGTTGTAAAAGGACAATTATTTTGTGACTTTAAAACTTGATAATAAATGTAGATAGTCGTTTGACTCCTTCTTTGACAAGGGTCGCATTGTCTTCAGTCTCGTGATGCGGCTGCCATTTCCATGAGAACAGTATTTTCCAGTTTTTGATGAACTATTCCTCAATAAGGTATGAAAATCTTAACTATTACCATTTGCAATATTTTAGTAGGGTCTTTTTCTGTCAAGTCTGTACTTTTGTCAAGATATCAAAAAAACATAAACCCGCGAAAGATTCTCCATATAAGCCCATAGTAACTTGAAGTCAAACAATTCAAAATTTTACGCTGTTAGGGTATGAAAATTTATCACCACTGGATAGGAAATGGTTTATAATATCATTTGAAACATATTTTGGGATACTTAAGCGTAGTCGCTTTAACGGATATAATACCTTAAAGCAGCTTTTTTTCTCGTTTCTGGGAGAGATAGAACAAGTTTGAAGCCCGCTATATATTCAGCGTATCTACATTTGAAATGGGAAAAAGATGGACCAGAAAGAGGAGTACTATTGTAAGAAACGTGCAAATTGCTTTTTGCACTTTTGAAATCTCAGTTAGCATTGCAATCATTTTTGAGGACAGATGAGCTCTATTTCATCTTGCATTGTGTTTTTTCTCCTATGCCGAGCTCTAATTGAAGGGAAGATAATTGAAATTTGATCAAATATATTTTCCTGTTTATTTTCTGACACCGGGTTTTACAAGACTGAAGACCCAGCATTTCGCTTCCGCAGGAATAGATCATGGAGGTTTTCTTCTAAAACTTTTATTAGTTTGACAGAATAATGCTTTATCTGTTTTAGAATTCTTGGCGACGACTCCTATGTACTTGATACGAATTTTATACGAAATACATTTGTCATTCATTAACCAGTAGTATGAGTAGGATACGATGAAACTACAACATTATCAAAATAAGACAAATTATAAATAATGATAAATTTATTGTCCAAAATAGCAGTTACAAACTACGTATGACTATGTGGAGGACAATAAACTAATTTACTCTCCATGAGCTAGGAAGGAACCATCCCATCAATTCCCATCAAGGGTCTTAATGCAGAGGCGAATTTCACATTTCAGCTCACTCCTAAGATAAGAACAAACGGATTTCAGTTCGTGTTGCAAAATAACGGAATACTAACATATTTGTTTTCAATAAAACACACAAAAATATTTTACAAGTACGCATTATTATAAGCTATAGATTATTTGGAAAATATTGTTTATAAATCGTAACTATTAAATTTAATTCTAAGTTTGAGATTTATTATTTCAATAGACGCCACGAGAACCTAGAGAGTCTGTATAAAAAATTCCTCCTCTACCCGAAGGAAAACCAGAGAAAAACCTATGCCAGGATTTAAAGGTATTGTCTAGTTGTCAAATAATTTATTCATAACATCAGTCATACTCGGGGTATTTTGAAAAGGTTTGGGTATCGGCCCCCAGAATTTTTCTTGAAAAAAATTGTTCTTCGAGATTTCTCCGGCACCAAACAATGGTCTACGTAAAATTAGTCCAATGATGGAAACCAGGTGGCCAGAGCTGACTGGGAGTGTGGGGGACGGGGTGCGAGAGACAGATGGAATAATGGAGCAACATCCGGACGAGCTCATGTTCTTCCTCTTCTTAAGACCTTCCGTGATCCCTCCCTTCGAGGGCTGCACTCCCCCAGTTCCTTCGGAAAGCCCTGAGGGGAAGGGGTGGGGGAAGATCGATCTCTCTCCGGCACGGAAGGAGACGACGGCGCGCGGCGACGGCAGCTGTCTAGCGGCGGGGCGACCGACGTTGGTATTAAGCGTCGAAGTAGGTGGAAGAGGGAGTGGTGGGGGGTGGGGGGGGTGGAAAGAGACTGGGCACGCGCGCGGAGGGGAGGGGCACGTGCCGTTTGGGCGCCCCTTGATCGTCGTGCGCGTGCAGCTGCCCTTGCACACGCGCACGCTTGGCAAGCGATGGTCCTCCTCATTGTGCAACGTAATTACAAGTGCCTTGGGAATACCGATTTTTGGCATTGTATTGGCACTTCACTTGACGTTGCGTATTTGTGTGTTTGCCATATTTGCCCAAACACGGTCAAGTGTAGAAGAGCTATTTGTCTGAATTTGCAGTATTTGTTCTGTTGTGTCAAATACGCGAACACCCATATCCGACCTCTTGTCAGTTTTTCGTCGCACAGCAAAGGACTCAAATAAGGCAAATAATTGCCGTGTTTCTCTCAATAGAACGCGCGTGATAGAGATTTGTGGACATTCTGGTTCTTTAATCAATATTTTGACATTTTTATTCTATAATTTATTTCATATGGGGCGGAACATTTCTATGGACTGGAATAAGGAAACAGTATAAGATTTCTTGAACTACCTCAAATACATCTCGTCTATAATCAAACATATTTGGCATTATCGAGTTATTTGCTTGTTTGGTTCATGTGAGGATAGCCTGTTTGTGAAACTTGTGAATACGTCAAACATTTTGCTAAATACTGCGAATACGCTACACAAATACCGCGACGCCAAGTGAAGTGATTATGATTTGCCCTTAAGGTAGTATAAGCATGTGAACCTCATAATAATTTTTAAAAAATTTCAATAATAATACCTTTTCAGTGTACATTAATAATAGGCACTTCGCCAGTAATTCACTAACTATGATGTATTATAAACAGCGAGTTAATTATACTGTCTTAATTGAAACATTGTTCAAAAATCGTCTCAAGTTTGACTAAGATTTTTCTAGCTTTGTATCAGTTTTCACTAAATATCTTTTTTAATTGTCACATTTCACGCTGTTCTTTTCTGTATTAAAATTGTGTCATGTGGAGTAGTTTCTTTATACTTTGTTCTTTAGAAATTACACGGAATTTAATTAAAAACCGTCCCTTCAGAGGCTTATCCATAAGAGAGCATTTTATTATTTCATTTTTCCTTTCTCATATATGTAGTATACAGATTGTATTGTAATCGTGAAGAAATTCGAAAGCGAGATTTCGACGGAAATATTCGTTTTGGTTATCCCTGATTCAGAAAACGTTGTTTTCGGCTTACCGTCCGTCCATCCGTCTGTCCGTCTGTGCGCAGAGATTCTGAGTAAACGGATGAACCAATTTCATTCGCATTTGGCATTTAGATAGAATTTACTTGTTGTCGATGCACGTGCTCTAATTTTTTTAAACTTTAAAACGAAGGGTACTTCACATGAAGGTCAAAGTACTCTTTCGAATACTTCTCAAAAACGACTCCATCGAGTTTGCTTAAATTTTCTGTACGTAAAGTTCAATTAGTACGCATTACATCCGCATTAGCGGTATTTCGCTTGAAGGTTTGCTATAGACGCAATAAAATAATTTCTCTCTGCTACACTTTCACATTACTTTACTGTTTCAAGAAGCTTGAATAATATTTAGCAGTGTAAATGGACCAAGCAGAAGTAGAATACACTTTTTGTAAACTAAAATGAATGATATGATCAAATACGTAGGAGGACAGCAAACGCTGCAGACGGAGAAACGTATATGAGAAAGTGTGTGCAATGGTTTTGCACCACTAGTTTTTAAGTTAAGGTCGTTCAAAACAGTTGCCAGGTGGGCCATACTTCCGTAAATTAAGTTTCGTTAAGTGATGTCTAGGACACCCCAGTATTTCATCAAAAATTATTTGAGTAAGATTAAAATTACTTGTCTTGAATTTTCAAAGTTTTCTTTTTCATAGGGAAACACTCATCCACATTTAGATGTTTGTTAAAAGACTTTCACGACCACCAAAACACTCCCATAAAGCGTTTTATGGCACAATTTTTCCACCAATGTACATTGTCGTGTATCTAAGAAGTTAAATGTTCGAAATACTTTAAAAACGTGACAAAACTTCATTTAAAAAAAATACGTTAAAACATTTAAAGACCATTAAAATGATGCTTCCTAAAATGGGGACATGTGATGAATAAATCCCGACAAGGAAAAATGATCGAAACGTTGCGAGCAGCGAATGTAAGTTGAATGAGTTCTCTGTGAAAATGTTTCAATAAAGGTTTGGTCTCGACATTGAGAATCGTGTTTCCACAGAGTATATCGTTTTTAATTGTCTTTTCTTGTTATTTTGATCCAGTCAAGATTTAAAGTACGAGGTATTCCCACCTGGATCTATGAAATAAAGGAAATGAAGAGAACCTCGAATACTAACTAAATAGGCGACGCAAACAAAGGAAATCTCTTATCTAGATTTTTTATAATGGTATATTTCTATGGAACTTTACTATTTATTACCGATAACAAAGAACCTTATTTTTTATCAACTTTTATTACAAAATACTTGAACGTAACAAGAGTCGCTTGGTTGTCTTAATTAGTTTATTCCTGACCGTTCATATAATTCACTGAGTTTTAGAAAAATGTATTGTGAGTTAATGTTTTATTATTATATATAAATCGAATAAAGCTATTTATTAATATCTCCTCAAGAAGCATCCCACTCTTTAAGCCTTTACTCAGTAACGTTCATCTTTTCCGGGGGATTTCTACAAAAACTTGCCGAAAATGTTTCGTGCATAAATTGAGTGTTGGAGACTTTTCAACGAAGTTGTCACTGAACTTTAGTTGACGTACGACGTACGTGTTTGGAGTAAGAATTAAAAGAACCACAAATGCCAGTTAGTGTTATTTTATTTGTGTAGATCTGATGTAGTTGCTAGTTTAAAAAAAAGTTATTTCTTCTTCCACGACATGGGTGTCGTTCAAAGAACTAAAATTCTCAATGTGATGTTTTTTTCTCGGATTCTCAAAACCCTGTTCCTTGATACGTTACCAGCGATTCTTGGACATTGTCTTTTTCTTTCAATTCCAACCTTTTTGTTTTCTTTTATTTGTGTAAAAACAAAAAACAAAAATATTCCAGTCCATACCAAAGCAACGATTTTATTCTTTCAAAATCAGGATGAGTAAACCTGAACAATTTTTCTCACACGCCAGATAATTTCGAAAAGTCATGAACAACGAATTCGTGATATTTTCAACAGCCAAAGTTCGATTACAATTCTAGTTTCTGCACAAAACTGATAGAAGAAGAAAAAGCGATTTCAGAGAAATCGTATTACTATGTAGATGCAATGCGCCGTGCAATCCGTTGAATCAATGAAAGCCGCTAAGTGTTAAGAGACTGGGGAGATTGAAAGACTTAACCCCTCACTCGGATGGTCGTACTCATCCCCCAGCTCCGTAGTGCTCACGATGCGCCTGGAGAAAGGAATTGTGCAGTGGTGGTGGTGGTGGGGGGGGATGTATGGGAGGGGAGGTTAGGCGCCCCCTGTGGCCGAGCGCGTGCGCAGCTGCTTGCCACCGTCACCTGCGCTGCCGCCGCCTTCGCCGTCTGGCACTCCATCCTCCCCTCTCTCCCACGTCGCCACCGTCCACCCGGCGCGGCGTATCGTATAACCCGTCTGTGACTCCCGCGCCGCCGCGCAGTGTGCTTGCAGCTGAGTGCGCGCACGGACGGTAGGTCGAACGACGATGGGTCGTGTCGCGGGCGCGTGGTGTTTCGCGGTGGTGATGTTCACGTCGACGGCGGCGCTAGTGGCCTCCGCGTCTATGTCGTCTTCGCCTACAGCGGTGACAAGTGAGGATTGCACGGCGCTGCGCGAGGACGTGAGGACATTGAAGGCACAAGTGCACGCTCTCATGAGGAGACGAGCTGAGGACTTGCGTGTGTTGGAGAAATCGCTGCGGACGTCTTTGGAAGAGGAGCTGCGGGACGACTCGGTGCGAAGGTGAGCTTTGTTTTCAATTCATTTTACTTTTGAGTATGAAGTGTTTTCTTTTCATTACATCAACCAGTGAGAAATTGTATTAAAATATATTAAAGTTTTGCGAGGTGTTTTTTAATTTTTGTGTACTGTGAGTTTTTGGTTTCGAAAACCTCGTAAAAAATTCTTTATTTCTACAAGACTTAGTCGTTTTTACCAAAAATTAACGATAAAAATTTTTAATCACAAAAAATTGAATAGTTTTATTTGTGTATTTCTAGTAACGATTGAATTGTACGTCGGTAATTAAAAAAAAATATTATTTTCGAACTATTTACTGGTATAATGATAAATTCGTCTTCATATTTAGGGAACAATCTTTTATCTCTTCTCTTGAATAAATGTTATACTCGTTTTGTACTTTCATTCCCGTATAAATGTGAAATAAACATCCAGAGATATTTAAGGCTTTTAAAATATTTCCGTATATACATGAACGTCAGTGGGACAAGATTGAATTCTAATTTTATTCACTTCTGAAAATATTTTTGTAATTATCAGTTTTAGGAAGAAGAAGTGCATTGTTTTATTGTTAAAATTATTTGAAATTACTCACGACTATTCGATCTACCCACATAAAAAAGGAAAGTTCAATAATGAAGTTATTGTAAGATCCTTTTTTCTTTTATTTATTAAGCTAAAATAATATGTAGCTGGTAAAAGCACAAAATTACGTTGTTCCAGTGAATATTTCATTGCAACTTGTTTGAACGTGGAAACCCGTTCCCTAGTTCTCTATTGGCTGTTGCACTTTCCTTTAACCTATCGCATGCCTGGGACAATAATATGGCTGCTGGTATTCCATGCATTTTTGACTCGATCGGCGCGCACACACTTAACAGGTACACGATCTATTAGTAGTGATAATTACACTTCGTTGACCTGTTTACCGTTCGTAGTTCTACTGTTTCCACGAAGACCGATCACTGTTTCTGAGAAAAAGAGACTTCGTTTGTTTTGGTTCGCGTGACGCTGTTGGGGACGTGATACCAGCGAACGCCGTCACGGTGCGTGCAGGTGTCAGTTGGCCGAGTATCCTACGTAGCTAAGGGGATGTCCGGGGGGGGGGTAATGCAAGGGAAATGCGAGGGGCGCAAATGAAGAACAGGACGCGTACAACTTCCGGTGTTTTACTGTCTGCCCACGAAACATGTTATGGTGTGGAATTTTGCCTCGTTAATTTATTTTGGAGCTACAATTTGTGCGCTCCATAATTATTTATAAACTCTTGTTGCTAACTAATATTGGTCATTTAAGTTACTAACGCACAGGTGATATATTGCTTTTATTGAATTAATTTTTTTTCTTAATTTAATATGTGAAATGGCCATTCATTTTTAAGTCAGTACTGGTAGAGTTTGTTCATGTTACAAACGATGCTCGACCGAACTAGACGAGACCCCAGACAAATATCGGTTCGGTACCATGACTTCCCCGACAACCCAACGTATCTCCTTCCCAACGTCAGAAGGGACAGCAAGCCTCATGGCCTGAATCTCGCCACAAGACATAATAAATAAATAATATTATCTTGAAACAAAGAAGTGTCTTCATGAGTAAGTATTACAAACAGCTAACTCAATGTGAATTAGGAAAAAATGTTTCTAAAAAATAATTATGGAATACATGACAAGAAAGTCACAGCTGACAACTGAAGACCTGTCTGAGCCACATGATCAATGACCCAAAGAAAGAAAAATTAAACAATTCGCATCCTCATTGTGGACACGTGAACATAACATGTCCTTGTGTTGCTGCATATGCGAGTCAGCACAACCATCCAGGTTTCTACCTCCCTTGCTCTCTCGACCTTCTCTCCCTTGCACCTGGCTTCCCTTCAGGCGTCACCTCTCCCCTCCCCGTGTAACCCCACAGACCAAAACCTGCCCGCAACTCACAGCTGCTGTTTCCGCGTGGACGCGCAAGTCGAACTCACAGCTCCACTGCGAGAAAATGCTGCTTTAATTGCCTCTACACCAATAATCGTCATAAACATTAATGCTTTTTAACATTGTAGTATTTGTAAATGGGAAATGTAGCGTGATATTGAAGCTTATCCACAAGGGGCGATAGGAGGTGGGTGGTTGGATTAGCTGGGTTTACCAATAACTTGGCCCAAGTGGAGTTGTTAGTATAAGTAAAAGTTTTCGATACTAGGAGCAGTAGGATGTGGATAGAAGAAAGGAGGTTCGCGTTTGGGGAGTCACAGCTAATACAGTAGAGCCTCTTTCAACTCGAACTTCTAGGGAAAGGTTATAAGTTTCGAGTTATCGAGTTTTTGAGTTATAGAGGACTTCGAGATAAGGAGTTCTTAACATTATCAATTTCGACTTATAGAGGCATATGTTATTCAAGTTATAGAGTCATGATAAAATAAAATATCGTTTTTGAGAGATTTATTTTAGTACATTTATGTTGTACATAATTACATGTATAAAGATTATTTTATGGTAAAGTAACAACTTGAAAATATGCACATATTAAAAGAAATCTATAATTTTCTATTGAATCAAGGAATTAACACATTCTTTGTCAATTGTAGTTTCGATTGCAAACACGACACAAAATATATTGTCGCCGATATCACTACATCTTTCAATGAAAGTACGAAATCATTTCTTGAATTGGTTATTGACGACAACGAAACTACCGCTTGGAGTTAAATAGTCTTGCGGAAAGAATTTCGATTTACAGGGGCCGCAAAGTTTACATACTGCGTTTTCGAGATATAGATTTGTAGTTCTAGTTAGAGAGCGTGATATGTATGAAAGGTACATCATAGGGAAATCATATTCAGTTCGAGTTACAGCGTCTAAATAATTCGAGTTGTGTGTTGTTGTTTTTTTGGCTAATTTCTTCGTCTTAGAGAGGATTTTGAGTTAACGGGTTTCGAGTTAAAGAAGCTCCACTGTATATTAAATAAAAATGGGACCGGGATTCAAACCCGGGATATATCCAGCTTCCTCGCGGTGTGGTGAACCGCTATTTAAGAGATTATGTCTCTTTGTGAACCTACAAATTGGAATATTTCAACCCACAACCCAAGTAAGTATTCGGAGTCGGAAGGCGAACGGGATGGGGTAGTGGTAGCGCGAAGGTGAAGGGCCCTGGTTCCTATAACGGTCCCGCCTCCCGTTTTCATTCAGTATAACATGAACTTTTCCTAGTATTTACAGTATACTAAACTCTTTCAAATGGCGCCACTAAGTGATATGCTTCTCGTTTCTCTAATTATCACTTGACCTATAATTATATTACTTAGACGACGGCTTAAAATCAGTTCGGAGTAATTATGATAAAATGATCGTACGAAGAATCGTCACCATTTTTAAACTCATTTGTTTTAAAATCAGCTCTATAGTATTGTACTCGGTGTAAAAGTGAGTTTATAAATAATCTAAACTCTTGACGCCTGGACTTTTATCTTCCCATCTTCGTCGTAGGAATTTTTGCTTCCGCGTATTGATCCTCCGCCCGACTTTCTCGACTTTTCCATTTTACATGAGCTCAGCAATATACATATATTCATCTTCTTTCTCCATTTTCAATTTTGTCACAGATTTCTGTTTTATTTGTCCGGAATTTTGACGTAGTAATGATAATTTTTTTTTACTTTTAGTATTAAAGTTGTATAATGTGTTAGTACAGTTACTTGAGAATTTTTTAAGTTCAAATTTTAACTACTATGAAAATAAAAAACCAAATTTTTGTATCTGCACATGAAGATAATTTAATGTTAAAAAACCTTGTTGATTTTCACAACAGAAATTCCCATAAGTTTACGTATTGTGAGCATTTATTTTCTTGTCACGTATTTTGAAAAACGATTTATTTTTAAGGAAAAATTCACGTACTGTTTTCGGTCGTTTGTAGGCAACTATCAGTGGCGAAATATTTTGTTGCTATGAAATTCATAAATGTGTACGGGCCGATGCTGATCGATTTAATATCATTCTTCGACCATTGTTTTTGTGGACGCGAGAGTTTTTTGAAAGAGAGAGGGTCCCCTTACTTCTTATCAACGTTATGTAAATTTTTTAATTGTTACGTAATAATGTATGCTAAAAGTAATGACAAGTCTTATCATTTCCTATGATACACATCATGCGTTAAATGGTTTGGGAAATGAATTTTTTTTTCACTAATATCCTTTGAAAAGAGAACAATGACCACAGTACGTTGCTGCATAGTAGATCGTCTGAGAGTAGTTTTGATTGAGGAAAAACGTTAAGTGTTTGTTTAATAAATACGTAGGCCGTTGTATATCAAGAAATGTTTTCTAATTATTTAATTAATTTCCAAAATTTAATTAAAAACATCTTGTCAGTCATTCGTTGGAAAGATAAACACTTTTTATTTGATGAAATATAAACTTCAGGTATTTATTATTAATACTGGTCTTTTTATCCAGTTAGATCGCACTGCAATACACATTATTTGTAAATGTTGAAAAAACAAAAATACACATTTTCTTGGCTTGTGCGCTGTGCCAATATCGCGAGACGCGTGTCGTCGATAAATTCGCGTCTGCCTCCAAAAGTACCGCTCGTGTCCGAATTGGAGACGACATGCGATACATATCGAGATTGATCGCACACAGCGTTATTGACATGTTGGTTTCGAGGTCAAGAAACTTGGAGGAGTTGACCTGTATCGACCAAGAATTTGCGATTATAAGGGCAAGAGTTTATGGAAGTGAGTTGAACGATTTGTGTTGTCCGAACTCATTTGCTCATGTCTTGCAGTCGCGGTCTTTCTCAGGAACATCACGTCGAACGAAACAGAGAGGCACCAGAGGTATCGGCCATAGTGATCACAAATGAATGGTTTTCTTGCATTTGACCAGAAAATAAGAACACATTTATATTACGCCGACGTTTATTGAGGTCATCATCAGGGCTAAAGTAACTCCTTAGAAACTAACATCACTCCACACAGCAAACTCTCCTTACCCGTAAACCTTTGGTTTACATGGTTAACTTACTCATCACAAAATGGTCTCACTCTACACGTGTTTGTATATAAATGCATTAGCTCTGTACACAGTACCAACCAAACCAAACCAAACTAAACATACATACCATCCCAACATAAATATATAACAATATATAATACATTTAACATAAATGATAATTNCAAACTAAACATACATACCATCCCAACATAAATATATAACAATATATAATACATTTAACATACATGATAATTATTGAAACAACCAAAATTAAAGAATAATTTAAATAGATGACACACCACTAACTAAGCATTCATTCATAATTAATCTGTGCTGATTGGATGCCATGTTTTTGTTTTGTGTTGTAACCCTGATGATGACCTCAATGAAGGTCCAAACGTTGGCGTAATATAAATCTGTGTATTCTTATTTTCTGGCCAAATGCAAGAAAACCATTCCTTTATAAACAAAGGAGGTTATAACGAATGGTTTGTCGGAATAATTTATAAAATAAAACAGAAACAGTGTCTCTTTCTATCTGTTTTTTTACTTCATGAGTTTAAAACACAGATCGTTTCGATCGTGGAGACGATCCTCTTCAGGTGAATAAACTTCTTAACTTCTAAAAAGACGTCATACATTTCCTTTAGAAACACATATGTAACTATTGTTGTAATGGCCCGAGTTTTTCTCCGGTTTTCCTTCGGGTAGAGGTGGGTGTTCTAGACTCTTGCCGAAAGACAGCATCAATTGAAATAGTTATTCGCGAATTTAGTGATATTTAATAGTTACGATTTATCAACAATATTTTTAGATGGTTTATAGTTTGTTTTTTTTATTTGTACAGTAATTCGTACCCGGTACCTAACATATAATTTGATAATAATGCTTNAGACGATCCTCTTCAGGTGAATAAACTTCTTAACTTGTAAAAAGACGTCATACATTTCCTTTAGAAACACATATGTAACTATTGTTGTAATGGCCCGGGTTTTTCTCCGGTTTTCCTTCGGGTAGAGGTGGGTGTTCTAGACTCTTGCCGAAAGACAGCATCAATTGAAATAGTTATTCGCGAATTTAGTGATATTTAATAGTTACGATTTATCAACAATATTTTTAGATGGTTTATAGTTTGTTTTTTTTATTTGTACAGTNATTTATTTGTACAGTAACTCTTACCCGGTACCTAACATATAATTTGATAATAATGCTTACTTGTGAAATGACTTTTCTATGTTTTATTAAATACAATATTTGTTGGTATNTTTTTATTTGTACAGTAATTCGTACCCGGTACCTAACATATAATTTGATAATAATGCTTACTTGTGAAATGACTTTTCTATGTTTTATTAAATACAATATTTGTTGGTATTTGTTAATACTGTAACACGTGGCGAACTATTTTTATTATTATCTTAGGAGTATGTTGAAATGTTAAACCGGCCTCTGCCGTAGGGCCCTTGATCGGAATTGATGGGATGGTCCCTTGCTTGCTTCCGGAGAGTAAATTAGTTTATTGTCCTCCACGTGGTCATACGCAGTTTGTAACTGCTTTTTTGACAATAAAGTTTTTTGTTTAACGTAGTAAGTCGGTGTAGTCACAGTACTAGTAACAGATGCGTCCTCAAGGAAAGATAAGTCATAACTGAAAACTTATTTTATTGTACCTTTTTTAAAGATGAAGTCTACGGATTTTGGAGGCAGTAACATTTGAGACTCGTGAAGGATCTTGTAGACATGAATTTTCTCAACAGGGATGAAAATATACAACAATCGATTTTTACCTATATCCAGAACGATTGAAATGTAATTTTAAAACTTCGTTTGTTAAATTGTATTATTTTGGAAGGTCTACCTCGTGACATATCGACGTATCAAAGCCACGTTAATTTGAAGCACTATTTTCGTAATTTTTGTCTAATAAAACACGAGATTCAATATGTCTCCACTCGTCGACTGATTGTCTATGAGAGGTTTCATTTCTTCTTGAGTCTACAGTAAGATTCTCGTTACACCCAGAAAATATAATACTTTTTTCTCTCTCTAAGGTAATAAAATGAGTAAACTTTTTAACAAGTTTTGTTCGATTGCTCCTTAAAATTCGGGAGTAGTTTTGAAAGCACAGTTTGGAATATTGATTTCGCCGCGTATGCTCTTTAGACTGATAGGTCTTCGTGCGCTGAATTGATAGAAATATTCGCGTGTTCGAAGCACTGCGTGGGAGAAAATTATGGAAATCGTCTTCGATTTCTGAGAAATCGGTCAAGTCTTTCTCAATGGATGGCTGAAAGTTACGTTACCAAAATGTTATTTACACATCGTGAAGAATGAACATGATGTTTTGAAATCACAGATATTAGTATGGAAGTGTTTTTTTTTCTTCTGGATCAATTATTTCGGGGCAAACCCTCATTGCACAATTACTTTCTATTTATAAGTGCTATTTGCATTTTAAAATAATTACCTCGCATGAACCTCACATGAAGACAAAATAACATGGTTTGCTGAGATCAGGTGTGTTTACTTAAAAAGTTATCTTGAGGTTAAGGATTGTCTTGAACGATATATTAGCTTCATAGTGGCAAAAGTCCTTTAGTCATTAAGACTTTAGTGACCTTTAATATATTTATATAATAAAATATAAGCGTTTATTGATTTCATACATCGAATAATACTCAAAATAACTATGAAAATGTAACATAATGGAAAATCGATAACTACTTCAATGTCCGTCAGTGGCGGATCTAGACCGTAATCAAGGAGACATTTTTGTATACAAATTATGGCTTTACAACACATATTTTATGAATATTACCGTTAAATAAAATACATCAAATAAACAATTAACAATCATACATTATTAATGACAATAACAAACATTTATTAAAGTTATTAATATGGTATTATTAATTTAATTAATATGGTATTATTAATTTTATAAATATGTGTTATTAATGATAACAATTAAATGAATAACAATTATTAAACTGGTAACTCAATTGCAAAATATGCCATTTATCAACTTCAATTATATATGTTAAGAGTTCAGGTCCAATGGGGCAGGGGGGTTATAGCCCCCTTACACTCCCCCCATAGATCCGCCTCACGTATTCCGATTCAGAGGTTTGAACCACGTACGAGTGTCTTATCTAAAAGTGAAGTTCGAGTAGAAGTGACTTTGACTAAAAGTGTATTTCGAAGGAAATATTTAATTTCGAATGACTTTCCGAAGATCCGAGAATTTGGAATTTTTTGTGACTTCAGTATTCTAATATATCGTTAGTATGTTTTAAATCTTAATTTTTTTGAGCTCAAAACTTCCTTTCTGAACCATTCAACTTTCGTCGGTTGTAGTTTACCCACTCTGGAAAACTAGTTCCATTCGAATCCCAATCGTATACATCAACTCCTGTTACGACTTCAGAACTCAGTAATGGGAAAATTATCTACTCCATGCTTGAGATTTTCTGGCATCATTTACTGTGTCCCCTGGAAGTTATAATGGGAGTTCCCGCATTTCAGTTCCTAAGGAAGCAATTTATGAACTATGAGTATCTGTAGAATGTGGCTATTATTCTCGTAGCTTAAAGAATTGCTCGCTTTTCCCGCTAGTGGTGTATGCTGTACGTTTTTCAGGAACATATCAATATCAGATTTAATAATTTGAATAAATGTTTTAATATGTTATTTGCTTATTCATGTATTTCTTCATCGTATATGAAAATTAAATTAAAAGAACTTTGTCAAACAGTTGCAAATTGCGTATGACCACTTGGGGATGATAAACTAAGTCTCTCTCCGGATACAAGCAAGGGACAATTCCATCAATTCCGATTGCAGTGGCGGATTTAAAAATTATAAAATAGTACTCTTATCAATGTATTATTCCAAAATGAATCGTAGATATAATGTGCAAAGAAAATTCGAGATTAATAATAATAAAAGTATTAAATGACATTCCCGCCTCTACTCAGAGGAAAACCGGAGAGAAACCTGAGCCTGGATGAAATGCAAGTATTTCGTTGTATGAATTTCCTTCGAGAGTTATGTTTCGTCGCTCGTCGACGTGTTCGTTTTATTTCCTCGTCCTCGAGTGCATTCAGCCGCCGCTCGTTAGTCGCTCTCGTCACAGCACCCGTCGAGTGCGCGTTCGCCGCGACGGACGCGTCCTCAATCTTTTGGAAAATGTCAATTGATTATGTGACGTGTTCTTCGAAACGAAATAAAATTCGAGAATTATTTCAATACGAATAAGAGTTGTTTTTTTTGTTAGCTGAAGCATCTAACGAATCTTTAGAGGGGAGATTTCGTTGCTTAGTTTAATAAATAATTAAAAACTTACGACCTTTAATGGGCTTTGAATAATATTTATATTTTCTGTGAAGAGCTCACAACGTTTCGACTTGGATGTACGTCGTCGTCAGGTGATCAAGTAATAACAAATTATAACAATAATCAAAACAAGAAACGTAGTGAGCTCTTCAAACAAAATATAATTATTATTCAAAGTCCATAAAAGGTCGTAAGTTTTTAATTATTTATTTAATTTAAGTGTTTGTGAACCAAAATTGGAAAATACGACCCAAAACAAACACACAGAAGTCTCTTAAATTCCGGTGAACCGCAAGTTGAATGAAAGTGGAAGACGGGCCCGTGAGGCGAACGGGATGGCGCAGTTGGTAAGGTAAGCGCTCAGCTCAAGGTCCCGAGTCCGAATCTCGGTCCCGTCTCCCATTTTCATTTAACGTAACATAATTAATCTGTTACCTGGCGGTGATTTAAGAGATTTCAATACCGAAAATATTTGCACATGTTCAGAATACGAAGAAGGAATCAAAAACTAAAGCCTACGAGCAAAGAGTAGAGAAAAGCGATCTGCGCGACTCCACACGATTTCGATTATGTTGGAGCGACGATAAGAGGAGTCTGCGCGTATCCAGATGCTCAAAGCCTCTCAGTCTGCGTTCAGCCGATCGTTCAACACTATCTCACCAAATTTATTTGTTGAATTAATTTCCATATTCACATCGTCTGTCGTGACTTTAATCCTTTTTGTCCCACAATGCGACTCTTCGGTGGACGCAACTTTTATCAATTGCTCAAAATCCATCCCAGAAAGCCTCAACAACTATGGCGACCCTAGCTTCCAGCGAGGAAAACGTACTAAAGGGTTTTCGTTGCTTTTATCGTTGGTCGCAGCGCTAGTCGGAGCGCCGTCATATCTGTCTCTTATACACATCTAGANCAACATGATGGTGACTCTAAGAGTTAAACCTGGTGAAGGTATCGGTCAAGTAAATTGCCTCTGCGCTTGAGCGACTTGACACGAGTCAAGTAGTGATGCGAGTACCAACACTGCAGTTCGCGCTACGGTGCGAATTGTATAATGCGGCGAGGAAAATGAACGCTACAAGGTTGAACACAGAAACGGGGTAAATTTTTGAATAAACTTATTAATACTTAAAAAATTAACGACCTCCTCTTAGAGAATTATTATTTTAATTTTTTACCACAATACAACTCTTATTCTAACCTTTTTCGAAACCTTGTTGTCTAAGAAAAGTTCGCTAAATTACTGAAGTAATATATTAGACGTAAAACTTAAAAAATCTGTGATTGTATTAAAATGAGGGGAAAATAGTAGAATATTGTTAGATATGCAGCAACATAACGAATGCTTAAAATTGATAAAAATGGGTACTATTAGCATATGCGTATTATTTCAACATTCCTCTTCTTTTTTCTAACGTAGTATTTGTATTTACAATATGGGGAAATTGTTCAGTACTGCCCGTCTTAACCTTTTTGTAGTAAAAAACAAAATATAAGCTTCACCTACTTGCCCCGACAACTTCTAGCCTCGACTGTCTGCATTGGTCCAGAAATATTCGTCTGAAAAACTCCGTCAAAAAAGTCTTGCCGACCGAGAAGAACCGGTTTATTTGACGCAAGACTCGACTGGATCTGTTTACACATGATAAGTAGATATTTCCACCTGACTCCGGTGAAACGTCTGGTTTGCAATGTTTTTTTGTTTTTGTGGGGCTTTAAGGGCTCGTCAACAACAAGGTCATTAGAGCCCAATTCGCAATGGTAGAGTTGCGGGGTTAGTAGGATAGCGAGTAGAGCTTTATACACGCAGTAGATTGATATCGTTAGATGCGCGCACAGAGGCAAATTGAAGCGTCGTGCCTAATGCGAACTATACTCCGAGTCATGTAACTTTGCCGAAAATTATGCAATATGGCTGCCTAACACGAATTGCCAACTTCTACGAATTAAAGTTATATCCTATTAAATATTCATAGTAGCCACAAAAGCGACTATTTGCAGTAAAAATAAAAAATACATATTAATAACACTATCATCTACGAGACAAGGTAATATTCGTTCCGCACGATCGATGCAGAAAGAAAAGAAAAGCGCGCGAATTGAATTGGTTTCAGAAGTGACGATGGATTTAAGTTGAAAGAAATTGGAATGTCTTGCCAACATAACGCGATATACAAATATCAGTACTCTTTTGGACGATGGCGAAGAAAAAGTGTTGGGTACATTGAGTACAAGCAGTGTACCAACATCAAGGCAGTTAGACTGACAAAATTAATTGATTAATAATTTGCTGTCGATAGAGCTGTTACAAACTCCCTACGGTCACGTTGAGGACAATAAAGTAATTTACTGCAACTAATATACAATAAACTAAAAAAACACAGTGCGTTTCCGTTCATGCTTTTTTTCTTCTAAAGTTGAAATTCTCGAAGCACAGAAACAAGACTTCGAGAATAATCTATACGCGCCTGTTGTTTATGATAGCAAATACAAGAAATTTGTTTAGGAAGAAGTGAATTACGCTTATTTGTCGTGTTCTGCAGTTTCAGAAATTGAAAGAGTGTATTTCTTCGTTTTTCACATGTCTGTGTCTCTTGACATGAGTGTTTATACGAGTATAGTAACCGTATTTTACCCAATACTTCTCTCGCCACTCTACCCGTGTGAAGTCGTCTTTCCCCACTCTCCCCCTCTCTGCCGGGTAACTAACCGCCAGATAGACTGAGCGTTTTTCACCACGTGAGGCAACTCCCTGCAGCGAACCGTACGGCGTTACCATTTGTGACACGAGTAACAATGAAGGGACCAACTTAACTATATGGTCCAACGCCGTAGAAAAATATCCAGATGAGATATCGAAAAACCGCTTTTTTTGCCATGATTCTGGAAGAGACTTTGTTCTCGGAAATTACAAATTGAATCA
>NNCF01126804.1:344631-364105 GCA_002313205.1 Laupala kohalensis
AGACATTCCCCAACGAGTAGGTACTCGGAAGTTGAGAGTTAAAAAATGTATCTTTGTTCCTTCGAGACCGTGATTTATCCTCAGTGTTTCCTCGTCACTAGCGTCTGTAGAAACGCTTTGACTTGCATTCATATTGACTAGCTAAACGGGAAAAATTGAAAGTACTGTTTGATAATATGAATGTTTTGCAAGTATTTTATTAACCTGAATAATACGGCAGACACTACTTTCTACCCTCTGCTTATTGTAGGTAAGGTTCACTCTGTTTAGCATTAATAATATGAACAGGACATAAGTTATGATTAGTGAATGATAATACACAATGGAGCATTACGTCACTGACGTACAATTCCCCACGAATATTGTTTACACCACCAGCATAATCAGACGCGTCAGTGAAATAATTTGTCAGGACTCAAGAAGTCAAGTAACATCCTTTCAAATAAACGAGCCAGGTAGCTTCTTTTCTCGATGTTATTTTTAAATGATGTTTTTCTCGGAAAGTAAATAGTAAAAGATGAAATAATAGGAAATCATTAGAGCGTTAAAAGTTATATGTACGATACTACATTTGCGTGATTTTCTCCGTCCACTTACGCAGAAAAGGAACTGAAACTTTCTGGGACATTTGCGTATTAATGTATATGATGATGAAGGTGACGATACCGGCTGAACTCGTGGCTCATGTGGTAGCGTTGTCGCTCATCACCAAGTCATCCCGGGTTCGAACCTTCCTTCTTCGATCCAGCTCCTCCTAGCATCAATAACTCTAACTATTACTAACAATAGCCTACCACCCAACTTCTACCTCCTATCGCTCCATGTAGATAAGCTTCAATAGCACCAAGCTACATTTTCCATTTACAAATACAACAATATAAACTGGTCCAACGTCGCTCGTTTTGACGACCGCTTCACACATTTCACGTAGTGTTACATGCATCTCCATAGAATCAGTTCCCTTTACCTTATTATTATTTTACGTTGGCGACGCCTGCATTTAATAAACTGATTTTTCCGAAATAGTCTTTCACGGAAAAAGTGTAATCTTTTTAAAGTTTTCTTTTTCAGGTGACTAGTAAAATTAAGTATCCATCATTTCAGATGAAAACACANCCCCTTTACCTTATTATTCTCTTACGTTGGCGACGCCTGCATTTAATAAACTGATTTTTCCGAAATAGTGCTTTCACGGAAAAAGTGTAATCTTTTTAAAGTTTTCTTTTTCAGGTGACTAGTAAAATTAAGTATCCATCATTTCAGATGAAAACACAAAGTTTTATAAAGATTTATCTAATGGCATAGATTTGGTTTCCGGATGAACTTTAAACGACGTTAATATACGTATCATGAACAAATTTTCAACAATTTTATTTTCTTCGTTTTTTTTTCAACTGTAGTAATGTTTTAGTTTGAACCTTCCTACAGTGCAGAATATATTTTACATTTCATCAGGTTTTTCCCCCCCCCGAAAAAGTGGTTCCCTAATGCAGGATTTTTTTAAAAAAAATTTGGTGATATTTCGAAATTAAATTATAGTTTAGATAATTGAAAATGGAGGCAAAATTTTGAAGAAGTGACGAAAATACATTTCCCGTTTATTTTTGAGACGAATCCAATGAGCTGTCAAACAGGACACGTGATAACTTTGTCTGGTTAAAATGGCCAGGAACCAGGAACCGAACCTGGGGCTCCTGCATTGATATCAGGGCTGGAAATGCTGCATAGTTGTGAGAGGTAAACGGGAAGTGTAGTGGTTAACACCCCTGCCATCAAAGCAGGAGTCCCGGGTTCGATTCCCGGCTCGTCGCCGTTTTCACTGGACCGGAAGTTGTATCTTCTCCACTTGTGGGTACGTGGAAGAAATAAACGCACAACCTTCGAAGACGCCGACAAGTGCCTCTTAATTTACGATTGTCACGATAATCTTTATATACATTATAGTTTTGTTGTGTACATTGTTGATTGTTTGAACCTTGAATCTCTCATACATGTGTAAAGCGGGGTGAGAAAGCGTCTCGCAATCACCTAAGCGCCCGAGCAGAGAGCGTGTGAGGCTTCGCCGCGACCGGAACTACGCGTCCTCAGCTCGTACTCGACACTCGCACACGACATGCGTTATGGTTCTGTCGGAGCAAGTGAGTTGTTTCACAATTTGTCTCTCTTTGTGTCAAATGACTCTACTCATTGCGGTGACACGGGACGTGAAATCTTTTTTATTCGTTCCCGAAATGTATTATATTACACGGATAACTTGTATTTTTAAGTGTTTTTTTATGAACTGATTTTTGTTTGATGTGTTATTATTGTTTCCGTTGATGTTTTATTTCGATGATTTACAAATTATTCGCCATTTTTGTCGGATACGTGACAAAAATTTGCTATTACAATTGTGTTCGTCGAACCTACACTGAGAAGTGGTTTGGATGCGAGATCAAAAATCAGAGGAAGAAAAGGATTCCGCGCAACCTTTGGATGTCGCACCGCAACCTTATAGTACCCGAAGTGTTCGGTTAGGATGTTTTGTCCAAAGGTTTGCAGAAGTCCTTTTCCCTCGCATTGAATTGTGGGTTTCATTCATCCACAGTGTTTTCTCAGTGAACATTGTTTACGTTTATTTCGAAGTGTGTTTTTATTTCCCGCGTTGTGATTATGTTTCGGTTTATATTTTATGTCGTCGATTAAATAATTTATCGATTTGTTTGTAATATACGCGAAGAAAAATTGCAGTAATAATTGAGTGTTCGTTGTATTTAGCGTGCTTGTTTTATGACGAAGAACTTGAAGAGGAAGTGTCACATTCTTTCATCTTTTTTATCTACACCTTGGCCACAACAGTGTCATGTTTCACCACTTATGAGTACTTCTATTATCTGTTCTTATCTCATATACAACCGATTCTTATTCGTCATAAGTTGTATTCTCCGCTAGGTGTATCGTGTACCATTATCTTCCCTTTTATTGGTCGCTTTATTTATTTTATTTTTCGTTGAGTATACATTAGGAGACACTCAATGACGTCATTCACTTACATTTGTTCTTTCTCTCTCCATAATTGACTCTCACCTTCAGCTAAATCAAATATAACATTAAAACATTTTATATATATATATATATATATAAACGAATGCCCTTCCTTTCTCGTTCCTCAGGACAACATCAGTCGCTCCTCCGACTCCAGCCAAGTGGCCGAAGGCAGCGGTGGCGGTGGCGGAGGCGGACGCTCTGGCAGCACGGCTTCGGGCAGCGACGGTGGCGCCGGGGGCGGGTCAGCGTCGGGGGCGGGGGTGTCGATCGCCGCGTTGGGGGCTGTCACGCCTTCAGTCCGCGAGCGGAAGGACTCGACCTCTCGAGGCCCTGGCGTGGGCGACCGCAAGAAGAAGACCTCGTGGTACAGTGCCTTGTATCCCACGTACAAGTCTCGAAGTGAGGACTTCAAGCGCTTGTTCAAGGAAGTGCCTCCGGATGAGCGTCTCATTGTGGGTGAGTACCGTCTTCTTGATTTATTATTTATGCTTCGCTCGCGATCGAGTCACAAAGGGTTCAATTCCCGGCGGGGTCAGAAAAAATTGTTGCTTTTCACATCAATGTACCAGTTCAATATAGCTGTGACTATTGAATAGCGAACCCTCCTTTAATCCATCTACAACTCCTAGCATCACTAACTCTTAGTATTACTAACTTCTCCTATTAACACCTCCATGTGGACCAAGTTGTTGGTAAATCGCTCTATCCGACCGATAGTCTACCACCAACTCCTACCTCCTATCGCTCCATGTAAATAATCTTCAATAGCATGCTACATTTCCCATTTACAAATACTTCAATGACAAAATATTGGCATCGCGTAATGTCACTAATAGTTCCGTGTTACGTGGATAGAGTTGTTGCGTCGTGCCTTACAGAAATGGATGGTAGAGTGGGAAAAGATCGATTAGCCTTTGTGACGATCTGGAGATCGAAGTATGACATGGCGGGGCATCGTGGGTTGTGATTGGAATTAGTTTTGTTGGCAGGCATGCGGACCGAGCAAACAAACTGATGCTTCATTGGGAAGATACGGAGATCACTCGCAGTGCTCGGGTCGACGCAACAAACCTGTCGGTTGCTTATTTCTTTGTCGATTAACAGTCAATGATTAGTTCCCATCTTATCGACATGTGATTATCTGCTCCCCCGATTATCCCTTATAGTCCAGGAAAAATAGACAGACAAAAGGCGAAGTTCGACAAAAATCAGCATAGAAATGAAGTTAAGGTCATCATTTCAAATAAAATATCGTGTGTTCCCCCACGTGTGCGCAATGTGGGCGCAACGCATTATTAATTTCCTTTTTAAACCCTGCTAACTCACAAATGATGCTTAGGAGGAAAAATCGTATAAGAATATTTTTGTAGGCAATTTTATAATCTATAAAATTTATTGTAACTATGTTTACGATAAAACATATCGCTGAAAAAATATTTTCGAAAATTTCGAAATATTTTGACCTCGAATAAATTTTTTAGCACAAGTGGGATCGATTGGGACTTTCGATATTTCATTTGAAACGATGACCTTAATTTCATGTCTATGCGAATTTTTACTGTGTGGAATGTCTATTTTTCCTGGACTCTTAAACTCTATTATCCTACTGGAATCAAGAGACGAGAGCTGCATCAACAAAGTTGTTCACGCACGTATTTCCTGGTGTATGGTTATTCTGCGACGTATTTACTTAATGAATTATATTGTGACGAGGTTCAGGCTCCTCCGCATAACCGCATTTTGGGGGTGAAAGAATTGGGGTGAGAAATGTTGGAATCCCGTGAAGTCTAAAGTACCAGACCGCCATTATATGGAGTAGATGAGGGAAACCCCATTTAGAATCCTCACTCAGTTCCGTCGAGCGGGTAATCCGACTCTTCCACTTAGCAGAATGTAGGGAGCGAAAACGGCTCTCGGTATTTTAGTAAACTGGAAATTGTTTTTTCATGTATTTAGATCTTGACTCGCGCAAGTCAAAAAGAATTAAAAAGTGTTAACCGTAAAACCATCGTCTTCTGACTTTATATTATAAGTTTTTAATATAAAATTTTAATGATGCTTTCGACGAGAACAATTGTGGCGAGCCGGGAACTGAACCCGGGGCTTCCTTCTCTGATTGCGGAGGTGTTGACCGCTACACCACCCGTTCGCATAACTGAACACATTTATATCCAGACCTGACATCTGGAATGCCATGCTCGATTTCCATCTCGTCCTCATTAAGTTTTCGCCATAGTCATTACATTTATTTATGCGTGGGCGCAAGTAGGGAACGCGTCTAGGAGTCAAGAAAATTGTGTGTGTGTGGGGGGGGGGGGGTATTTNAATATTGTGGTTTTACTTGTGCAATGCTACAATGAGAAAATAAAGAGATTAACCGAGAAATTTGGCTTTGTTTGGATGAAACGAAATCTAGACGATTAGAAAAGAGTTCTAAGAATAACCGAGAACACTGTCAACCATGCTGAGAAATGTGAAATTAAAAAACAGGAAAAATATACATTGCTGGACTTCAATTATGGATCTTGTGATCTCGAGGCGAAAGTTGTACTCTATCATTCTCTCTAAAATTAAGCTCTGCGATTTGGATTGCCATAGCACAAATTTCAGTATGAGTGCTAAGAACAAAAAACCTTGAGAACTCGTGTATGCGAAGCTGACAACTCAACAAAAGATTAAGTTACATAGCAGTTCTCATGTTCCAGTCATCCGATACTTAGCAGTAAATTTGTGTCTACGTTTTAGTAGATTATTACTACTTTTTTCTGGGTAAATTTTACGAAGAATGTTTCCAAAAAATTAATAAAATTAATGTTGGCAAGTACACTCGTGTACCGTAACGCTGTACCTCGACCATTTCTTCAAAGATTCATGTAGCATTTTGAATTTATTTTATTCAATTGCAATTCAATCGTAACTTCTTCCCTATTTCAAGAAGTTTTACTAATAAATTCTTAACGAAGAGAAGTACGTGTACTTTCAATTTTTACAATAGTTATCAATACAAACAACAATAATAATAATAACTTTATTGTCAAAAAAGCAGTACAAACTGCGTATGACCACGTGGAGGACTATAATTTACTCTCCGAAAGCAAGCGAAAGACCATCCCATCAATTCCGATCAAGGACCCTAAGGCAGAAGCGATTTGAAAAATTTCAGCAAAAATTCCTAGATAAGATAAAAAGTTAGCTACGAGTTATAATAGTAATAGAATGTCAATATGTTTGTAATTTAACTCAAATTATTTTACACGTACAAATTATTATCGAACTGTAGATTACACTGAGAATAGTGTTTAAAAATCGTAAGAATTGAAATAACACTAAATTCACGATTTATTGTTACGATAAACACGCCCCTAGACAAAGCCTAGAGAACATGTATAAGAAATCCTCCTCTACCCGAAGGAGAACCGGAGCAAAACCCGGGCCAGGATGGGGCTACAGAATTAATGTACACAACCGTGCCAAAGTTGAGTACACACAAAAATAAATTAATATGAATCATATGACACAACAATCATGCAAGAAAACAACTTCCCAAAAAGAATTATAATATAAAATAATTATCAAGCTCGTAACTTATTTCGAAGATCAATCGCTTTAAACATATTTATCCTCACAAACTTACATAGTACACTTGTAAACAACGTATCTGCAAATTCAAGTACAGAATTATCTTCCACTTTAAACTCTTTGCAATTACCTAATAGGCTAATCTAAATAACGAGATAACTCGTGTTTGAAAATTTGAAAATGGGCTCTCCTGGAGCTAATTTGTAAAGATCCGAAGAGATCTCAATTTTCCCCCAACCGATTACAATACTACCCCTATACATTCTGTTGTAATGGGAAAGTAAAAATTAAAGAAATGTATAAAACATTTGCAGAAATTACGATTCATTCCTATGTGTGTAAAAGTGAAAGTACGTGACCCGTAGTGGAGATTTTGCATACGCAATCGTTCGTCCAATACGCTGAGCGCTTCGAAATATGGCACACGGTGTTGACTCCCGCCGTTTCCTGTTCGCTTATCAAAACTTTCTACGCCTTGGCATCGCTATCGTCTCCGTGCGTTCGCTTTGTTTACGATTAATGCTCTTCCATTTAGGTCTATAGCTCTCGATCGACGAGGCTTCTCAGTGGAACAAATTCAACAAGGCAGTGTTTTGGAAGACACCTTCTGCTATTTTGTTTTTATTTATATAANAACAAATTCAACAAGGCAGTGTTTTGGAAGACACCTTCTGCTATTTTGTTTTTATTTATATAATTTTCCAATGACGAAATGTGAAAATTATGATCAAGATCCAGAGATCCCCAAAAAAGGAAAACATTTTGTTTCATGTAACTCAGCCTCTGAGTTATTGACGGTTTATTGTTCTTTATAACGACTTAGGATCAATATTACTCTCTTTTGATTGCATAATTTATAAATTTATTCGATTTGCATTAATAATAAAAATAATAAACATTGTCTTAAAGTTGAAAGTTGCGTATGACAACGTGGAGGATAGTAAATAAACAAACTTCATTGTCAAAAAAGCAGGTACAAATTGCGAATGACCGCGTGAATAACAATAAATTAATTTAGTGTCTGGAAGCAAGCAAGGGACCATCCCATCAATTTCGATCAAGGGTCCTGAGACAGAGACGGATTTAACATTTCAACAGACTCCTAACAATAAAAATAGTTCGGTGTGTGTTATAATATTAACATAATGACAACAAATTTGTATTTAATCAAACACAAGAAAGTAATTTCACAAGTTCGTATTTTTATCAAACTAGAGATTATTCGGAAAATATTGTTGATACGTCGTAACCATTAAATAACTCTAAATTCGAGATTTATTATTCGAACACTTGCCGCCTCTAGACAAGAGCTTAGCGAGTCTATAAAAAAATCCGCGCGAAGGAAAACCGGAGAAAAACCCGGACCAGGATGGGGTTACAGAATTTATCTACACAATCGTGTCAAGGTTAAGTACACACAAAACTAAATTAATCTGAATCGTAAGACACAATATAAGCATGCAGGAAAATAGTTAATAATTTTGAAATTGTATCAAATATTTTGAAAGTACTACAGCAATGGTGAGATAACTACAAGATGACTTTAATTTTTATATAAATCAATAAATTCTTTTACGTTGTAGAAGCACTGGTGGAATAGATAACTTTTAACCGCGGATTTGACGAGATTGTTTCATAATATCTTCTATGTTTTTTTGGGAGGGAATTATATAGATCGATTTCCGAATGATATGGCCCTTTGTGGCAAAGAGTGATTGATACTCTAGGACGATGAATCTTATTCCTATTGCGAGTATTGTGTTCGTGTGATTGTTTTGAATGAAACAAGGGTGGCGCTTCAGTAATTCGGTCTTAACAAACAACACCATTTCATAAATATAAATACAGCGAAGTGTTAAAATATTAAATTCATTAAATAAAGGTTTCGGGGGTGATATTATGTTCAAATTATCCGAACAATCCTCTTTGAATTCTGTAAGTTTGGACGCTCTGACCGGAATTACCCCAGAAAATAATGTCGTATCGTAAATTGAAGTAAACGTTTGCAAAATATACGCAATGGGAAATATGCGGACTAACAATATGAACTACGATTCGTAATGCGTAACACAATTTACTTAATTTGGAATCAAGATGACAATCCCATTTGAGGTTGTCTTGAATACGGAGACCTAAGAACTTTATATTAGTAACAGTTCATAGGTCTCCATATTGTGTTCCGTTTAGCGAAAGAGAAACCTGGGGTAAAGATTTTGTGATACAATTGTGAAATGATATAGACGCTGGTTTGTCAGTGTTTACAATGAGACGTTTTACATCGTTTTGCACAGTCCGAGAGGTTTCACAAAACTTTTTGAGGGTTGGCGTGTTTACGTAGTAAATTAGTGTCATCAACAAAAAAAAGAACCATTTTGCAGTATGATGTGAAAGAAACTAAATTACTCTCCAGAAATAATCAAGGAACCATCCCATCAATTCCAATCAAGGGCCCATGAGCAGTGACGTGTTTAATATTTATAAAAGAAATTATTTAATAGATGCATACCGTTATCCATTTATTATTCCAAAATAAATTGTAGATATTGTGTGCAATAAAAATTCTAGATAAATGAAATAAAAGTATTGGCATTCTCGTCCAAGGAAAATCCGCCACTACCCGAAGGAAAACCGGAGAAAACCCCGAGGCAGGGTGGGAAAAACCCGGGTCACGATAGCCAGGGCCATTAGTCGTCCCGTGTTCTATTTCTTTCTGATGTGCACCTCACTGACGGAATCTTCATTGCAGAGACAGAATACTGATGCAAATATCCTTTTAGAGAAGCTTATTTGACTACGAAAATCTCAATAGTACTCTCGCATCCAATCGAAATTAATGGAGATTTCTAAAGGTATTTTTACAGGTTATGATTTTTTTTTCCTGCTTCACCAATTGTAATTGAATCCATTCGTTACCTCATGTGAAACAAGCTAAAGATTACCTTATGACGATTTGTGCCAGACAGTTGTGTCCAAACAAATAAATGCTCTGTCATCGGTTCCCAACCATTTCAGTATGAACTTTCCTGTGAGACCAGGCGAACACGACACGCCCCCTCCTCAATTTTTATTCGATATAGAATATAATGTAAGTAATGCCTACATTTAACTTCTATTCAAACTAATAAGTTGATATTCAAGAAGATAGATATGCAAAAATTATGAATTCGAGTATTATTTATTGTGCTTTAACAGTTTTCTTGAATAATTTATAAGCTTCACATGTACTGACATGTGTATTAGCAAAAATTGCATACACGTCTGAGAAACTGAAGATTGCAAAGTATTTATTGAATGAAAAACATAATGTTATGTCTTGCTGAAAGAAAAATAAATCTTTGAATTTATAATATTGTTGATGCTCTTACACATTTTTCGCTACCCCTCCCCCTGGTCAAATAGTGCACCCCTGAAACAATTGCCCTGTGAAAATAGTACGTGCCGCATTCCTTAGTACACGGGAGTACGGCGGGAAGCCTATTTTGTGTGAAAGGAGTGAGCAGTGAGCTTATTCGAAATACGAAAGATAATGTTTTGGAAAATAGCGACAAAATATTATTTTAATATGCACATCAGCCTTTAAAGAATAATTTTTATATTGATATGGTACATTAACTCATTTGGTTAGTATTTAATATTTAGTATCGATTTCATGCCTTGTGATTTTCTAGTTAGACTCATTTGCTGAACGAGCTTCCTTTTCGGTTGTATTAGTGGTAATAATTAGTTTACGTTAGCATTCTCAATTAGATTAAAATTATACCATACCGATATTCGTTTTATTACTCTTGGAAATGGGAATGCTTATTCTTCTCAAAATACATCTATTCTGTGAGTTACATGAAAATTGTTGAAGCAGTTTTCGAGAAAAATTCTACATACATACCATAGTTTCTCGCTTATGGCGTAGGATTTTATACGATACTCTTTAGCATCGCGAAGTTTCTGGATCGCTCGTATACATCCATTAATCAAAAAAAATTTGTTAACGAAGTTTTCTTCACTCCTCATTTTTGTGGAACAGTCCGTGTCATGACGGAACGGTCCTGCTTTGCTTTCAAGCAGTATGAGGTCTATTCTTTTTCCTCAGCGCGCTATTTATTTTCTGTTTCACTTTTGGTTCAGCTAACTGGCTTCAGGCACAGACAAGGACTGTGTGTGTTTGGGCAATCTTCCCATCATGGCCATTGTTCTGTATTTAATCTTTTGCCTGCGTCAAACAAACATTGGTTGTTGGAATGTTCCCCTTAACGTGTAGGAATATCTTGGTTATACCTCGAAATATATTGTTAATCTTTAAAGTATTATCAAAATGTGCTGACGAAACGTAAACCCATCACGATGTATTCTACAATGCATTCTCCCATTTCTGTTCATTGCTCTCCTTTCTATCGGCTACTATCGCGAAGGGACGTGGTAGAGGTGTAGAACAGGGACTCTGTAAATCGTGAATATTGCAAAACCATTTTTTTGAGGGGGAAGAGGAGGTTCTACAAGGGATGTAAGATTTATTTTTGATAAATAAAACTGAACCAATCCTTTCGAACAAGTCGCTGCTCTGCTGTGGGGTCTTCTTCAGGGCAATGTCAGAGTCGTGCAGACCAGAACAGAGTACGGCAGCGACTTTGGTCTGTACGACTGTGACGTTGCCCTGAAGAAGGCCACAGCATTATGGCCGGAACGTTGGTAGTTTTATCTACTAAGACGCGGTTTGTCCCGGACAGACCAGTTCGTACTAAGTCTTTGTTTGAATTAACTTACTACTCTCTCTCTCGTGTCAATTACGTCCCGGCGCTTGCATTGTCGGCTAAGCCAACCTCTCTCCTGTGCGTAAGTCACACAATCCCACAGCAAATGATGATGCGTCTTTCTTCCTTTTGCACATGGACTCATCTTTCCTGTTCGCACCAAATACACGCCGACATTCCCATGTCTTGTCAAGAATTTTAGAAGTGCTTTACTGGGGTTAAACCATTTCCTATTCTGCACAAATGTTTCGTGCACAAAAACATGATGTTTTGTATCCTAACAGGTCTGGCTGATCATCTGAAGTGAAATTATCAAAGTTAAAAAATTTAGTAGACCCGCACTTACGGAGCAGTAATAAAATATACATTAAAATCAGACTTTACATGTGAGTCATTTTGCTAGCAAAAATATTTACGTTTATATAATTTTCACTAGGTTTGCAAAGTGGTAGAAAGGGACAAAAATTACAGTGTGTGTGCTTTTGCTCATATCTCTTCCTCTTGTCATTGGGTCTGGAATAAATACCAGGTTTCATTATTAAATATGTCGTACGACTTTTAGATGAATATATTTCACAACACAATTCGAGGACCCCATGGCGAACGACCGTTGGGGATCGCTGGGGTATGTCAAATAATATATTTCATAAGGAAAATCCCATCTGAAAATAATAATGTTTTCCAAAACGTATTTACAGGGAGTTCCAACCCTTTTTAACGTTCCTTAAACGTTATTTGTGGGAACCAGTTAATAAAACATTAAGAAGTCGAGAAGGAAATGATATGCAATGTTTTTTTTTGTATTTCGTATATCTATCGAAAATTGCCAAAGAAATTGTAACCTATCATGCTCTTAATCTAACTTGAAGATAGTCAATTAGAGTATGATTTGACTTGTGCAATCTCCAAGTTTCAGAAGTATTGAAATCGAACTCGGGTCAACGGTTTCTGTAGAGGCATACCCAACCCAGAAACTTGATCCGGTTTGTGGAGTAACCGCCTTGATCCCTTCGTATCAGAAATCGTATCTAATCTCTCATTCTTTTATCAACTTGACATTTCAATATTACAGGACTGATGGACATCAATGTGTGTTGACGCCAGAACCACAAAATGGGAGTTGGTTGTTTAGAGATTGGCTGTCTCTTCTTGACATGTGAAACATGTCAACTACAGTTGACGTGTGAACTGATTTGTTATAATTTTATTGAAATAGATAATTGTATATGAATTAAATAATATCATGTAATATTTGTGATAATGGTTAAAAACATTTTTACAGTAAAATATTCTACGTAATCAACAATAAGTTTGGTTACTCTATTTAGTAAGGGACGTAATTTGAATATATAATGGTGTATTAAATTAATATTTTGTCTTAATTTGATTTGAACTATGATAATTAACGCTATTGTATTTTTATAATTATCAATTAACATTTCAAAAATTCATTATAAACATTTAAAAGAATGTTTCATTAAAACCTCGTTTTTCCGGATCATCTTTTTTTATCAAAATATATTTTCTCTTTTACAATTTTGTTCTACAGCTTAAGAAAAGGTTGTAATGCTTAGTTTCTGTATGAACTACAGAGATTCGTTTTTTGGTTAATTAAATGCAACGTGCTTTTTTTACGCTTTAGTTGGAGATCATGTATCCATGGTCCATTTGTGTGGCACATTGTTTTTCAATGATTTTTTAAATATATTAGTTGAAAATATTTTTTTTTAATTATATGCATGTGAAACGTCTCTTTAATATACATTTTGTATTGTTTATTTCCCGCTGCGTTAACCTATGTAAACGCAGATTCACACTATTTCCCTCGAAACACTCGATGCGCTATTGTTCTCGTTAGTCCCCTCCTCCGCCGCCGCGAGACGCCCTCGTCGCTCTCTGGTTCTCGCGCCGCACATGTTTCGCCGACGGAGCGGTCTGAACGCGTGCGTCGCAATGCGTCGGCCAGGCGTCTGCCCCATTGATCAACGGCCTACCGCTCGTTCTCTAGCGCTGTGCTGTGCCGCTCCACTCATCCCCTTCGTAGGACGGGGAGTGGGGCAGGAAGGCGGGAAGAAATGCTTCTCCTTTGGAGGGGGTATAGTCAAGGGGATGGGAGGCACGCTGGACGTCGGCCAGGTGGCGCGGTTCCCACGAGCGATCCCCCCGCCACTACCACTTGTCTCAGTAGGTCGTTGGTGCGCGCGTACCAGCGATCGCTAGGTTATCTCGAATTCTGCTGATACAAGCTTCGCTGTCCTGAGTGCTACTGTACTGGAGCGAGAGCCCCGGGTGGGGGGGTGATCGGCGATTGATGGTGAGTGTCGTAAGTGCGATTGATCACGTTTCTTCGGGTGTTGTGGATCATCTGGAGAAAAATACGTGAACAGTTACGAATCAGAAATAAACTGTGTTACTATCTGTTGTTTAGACGACGAAGTAACATTTTTGAACGGAGCTTCATAATAATGAATTGTTCGGCATGTGCAGTTTTGAAATGACGAGTTCGTGTTGCTGACTTGCACGTGGTTCTCCTTCCAGATTACTCCTGTGCTCTGCAGAAGGACATCCTGGTGCACGGACGGCTGTACGTGTCTCAGAACTACCTGTGCTTCTACGCCAACATCTTCAGGTGGGAGACCCAGGTGAGAGAAATGAGAGTACAGTTGGCTAAACTGTGTACTGGAGTTGGCATCCATGCGTGTGTTGTGAATATTTTGGCGAGCCAGCAATAGAGAGACCGTGAACTTAGATGTGTTAAATACCTTACGCATGCTCAAAAGCATCCAACTGACGGGAATTTAATTTTGAGACGAACAAAAACTGCGAGTTTCTCATAATTTTGTGATAGTTTAGTTTGGTTTTCTACACTATTGTACGAAGTTTTGTGGGATTGTAGTTCGATCGTTCTTACTTTCCACTTGGATTTGTCGTGTGTATCCGTTTTTACGGGAAATGAGTACTTTGCACTTCTTGCTGTCAGCGGTAGATCCGCGCCCGGATGTTATAAGACGGTTCGTACAGTTCTAAACATTAGAGGGATTAGGATGGCTGCCACCCACCCGTGACAGTGAAAGTGACAGTTGCTTGGAGATGTGACCAGCGAAAACGCGATAGCCCAATCCCGGAAACTACTTTGTTGGGATCTAGACCGTCGTGAAGGGGGGCGGATTAACAGGGGAGGGATCTGGGGAGCATTTCTGTTTGAAAATCACAGTATTTCAAAACAAACTCATCAAATAGATAATAAACAATTAACAATATACTAACCAAATTTATTTATTATTTAAAGTGGCAAAGTATGTCTTTGTGGTGAGAGTTAAGGTTCAATGGAGGGAGGGGAAGCTATAGACCCCTTAATCCCTCCACCCCCATAGATCCGCTATTGTTTGGTGTTGACGAAAATATTGCCCTGCAAATAGAGACCCGAGAATGTGCAGCGATGCAGGATTGTCATAATACTAAGTGCTATAAGAACTGCCGATCTCCAACATTTATTTTTCGGTATGTCCTCCAGGAATATTTAGCAGTGACCTGCATTAAGGCAGCATATTTTTTGTTTCCTCTGAACTATATATTCTGAAACTACTAAAGAAATGCGATACCCTAGAATTCTGATAGCTCTCAAGAGTCTGAAAATAATGTTGTTTCGAAATCGAAGCAAACTACAGCAGGAACTTCAGTTCAAGCTTTTTCCATTGGCATGCACACTGAACACTTCTGGCGTATCTTGGAATNATTCTGATAGCTCTCAGAGTCTGAAAATAATGTTGTTTCGAAATCGAAGCAAACTACAGCAGGAACTTCAGTTCAAGCTTTTTCCATTGGCATGCACACTGAACACTTCTGGCGTATCTTGGAATGAGAGTGCAGTGGTCTATTAACTCTGTGCGCTCCTTACGAGTACAAACATCAATTTGAATTTGAATTTCTTTGGCGATCAAGTTGAAAGGGAGCCAAGTAATTACTATGTTGTGAACTTGGCGATTGCTATAGATCGGCGATCTAGTGAAAGGCAAATAGCTAAATAAGGTTTGAAGTCCGTGGTGCCTTCCCCAAATATCAGTGACGCAGACCCTCACCCCTGAATTTCTAACAGCTCTCTGTGAAAAATTCTTACTAAACCGCTTTGACTCGCTTCCAACTCATGTTCCAAAACTATTACAACTATTTTACATTCTTATTCTTTGATTTTGAGTGGAGGTACAAAAAAAATCTCGCACAACGGGCTCTAAGGTGTACCCATGTTGTTGACGGAGGTTAGAGCTCCGCAATTACTAGACCCTGTCTCNGGACGTTGAGGTGTGATGAAAAATCCCTCACCACACTGGGGATCGAACCCCGGACTGTCTAACCAGCAGCTCAGCGCTCTACCTTTTTTTGAACCTACCGCCCCAGTATCGCGTTGTACGCGACTGCGAGTGTTCATGAACGAAATTTATATTAAAGAACCCTCTACCACCATGAAATTAAAGTAACCACAGGTTTTTTCATTGGACCTCTGTTCATACCTTTCACCAGATGCAGAAGCTGTTGACGCTTTTTCAGAATACGGTTGCCAGGATCCATGATATAGCGGCATCCAAAATAATCCGAGTGAACTTGCACAGAGTTTGTTTCTTAGGAATGTCTCAGAAGAAGTTAAAAAATCTGTAGTAACTCGGAACAAAAAATTAATATCGGACAAATCGGGTAAAGCGCTATAACAAACACGCAGACTCCCCAATTGTGGAACATGGGAAGAGAGATTCAAAATTGAGCTCCTTCGTGGATTACTCATGGCAAAACACCCCGGGCAAAGCAATGAATCTTCAGTGCCAAAAATCCGTAATATACTGTTTCCTAGAATGGCCGACAGTTGAACAGGATTGAGTAAGCAAACCACTGCAAGATAGTGAGGCAGATTTCTGTTGTTCCTTCTTGGTTCGTGCGGATACGATGAGTCGTCCAGTTTTTGATACAATGTGATCTCCAATTTTTGATACAATGTGACCTACCGACCCTTATCCCACGCTCGCTCCTGCTTCTTCAGCAATATCGATAGATCTCGCAATTTTTTTTTTCAATTTATTAATCCGTTTCGAACTTACGAATTTAAATTGTGTATCATGTTGAAGTGTCTCTTAAGTCTTTAATACGACTTTGTTATAATTTGTATGATCTAATTTTTAGAAGAACTTTTATTATTTAACTAGAAAATATTTCTAACTCCCGTTTAAGTCTCCATTTTTCGAACCCCTCACCCAACAAAAAAATCAATGACGCAGTTTGCGTCATAACCGTCCCCGCTATTTGGACATCCCTGTGGGCGTAGGTAATCTGAAATTTAACTTCGTTTACCGTTACTCCAAATGTTAACTTATAGTTAAAGCGTTATATTGTTGTTGAAAATTTAACGCGTTATATTGTTGTTAAAAGTTGAAGTTAACCATTATAAGTTAATTGATTATTTTAAATGTAACATCAGTAAAATATTCAAGGATTTGTTTTCTCAAACACGCAACAGTTCATTATAATGTAGGATTATTGTAGGTAGGCTGGGCAGAGAAGGTAAATAGAAATGTGTCTTTACCCTGCAAAGGATATTTGACGTAGGAAGAAAATGAATTTGTCAAGCATAAGGTACGTGTTCCCAGTGGCGGATCTATGGGGGGGGGACTAAAACAGATAAAATTGAAGTAGAGAAATGGTATACTTTGTAAAACTGTTACCAAATTATTAATTGTTATGAGTTTTTATTGTTATGGTTATTAATAATACAAGATTAATAAAATTAATATCGGATTAATAAAATTAATAATACCATATTATAACTTTAATAAATAATTGTTATTGTTATAAATAATACCAGATTTGTATAAAGAAAATGTAGTCATACTATCCAGTTTTTGAGTTATTAAATCATAAGGCCTTTTCGGCCGCGTGGCGGCCATCATTAGTGTAAGCTCCATTGATGAGATGGGTGGCGAATGCCATCAATGAATCTCATCAATGGTGTCAGCACTGATGATGGCCGCCAGGCGGCCGAAAAGACCTTATGGTTTAATAACTCAAAAACTGGATAGTATGACTACATTTTCTTTATACAATACTGGTATTATTTATAACAATAACAATTATTTATTAAAGTTATAATATGGTATTATTAATTTTATTAATCCGATATTAATTTTATTAATCTTGTATTATTAATAACCATAACAATAAAAACTCATAACAATTAATAATTTGGTAACAGTTTTACAAAGTATACCATTTCTCTACTTCAATTTTATCTGTTNATTTCACGCCCTTCCGACGGTGCATAGCGTGGGAATATCGTACCGTGCTGAGGTATTGAGCCCTAGACAATCATCGAGGCAAAAGCGTATAATGTCGGAGCATTTACCGACATTTCACGGGAAAGGACGGGTCCGGATGGCATTGAGAACAGACCGTCCGTTCCAGCGATGCGAGATTAGACAAATTTCTGACCGGCGCGCAACACTCCTGGAAACAATGCTTAAAGTCATTAACGAGCTTAAGTTAACGGAAGTTAATGAAACTTTCAATGGTTTGTAGAAATAAACGTAAAAGTTACAAAGTAAAACAAAATGTTTACTTCGCACGATAATGTTCGTACTTAAACGATATCAGATTAACGCTTTTCTGTCCAGCTATAAGCACACGTACTTCTATTGAGTCACATCATTGAAAATATTAGTAAACTAATCAAATTAAAACTAATTTACAAGGAATATGATGGAGAAAAACAATTACCAAACAAATTATGAAGTAAGTCTTTTTCACCTTAATGAATATCAAAGCAAACCCTAATATAATTTAATGATTTCAAAGTTAGGTACAGGGAAGTAACATATGTTATGACATTGCATGGAGTAGGAGAAAATTTCCCTTTGTAGCCTCAGAGGGATCAGTGAAAATTTCTCCAGGAAAATCTTTGATTTGTATCAAAAGACAAAAAGTTATATTTTCCCTTCATATTCTATTTGGTTTTTTAAATCACTTTTATGTGCTGTTGCGTGTCACTAGTTGTGATATTCCAATTGGGATGCACTTTTGATATTTTAATAGTGAGTTAAACTCTCTTGTGTCAAATAGTTCTTCCAGAAAGATCATCACACAAAGGTGTGAGAGTTTATGATTGGGAAGTTTACTGTCCTAAGTCCTTACCGTGGTAAAATTTTTCATAAAACTATATCCAAATGAATGAAGAGTCAAGTCTTGTTAATTTAGTAAACATTTTTACCATATTCTGATTTTGCTGAAATTGTTTAAATGGTTGTTTTACTGAACAAGTATGTTTTTAGTGTTCAATTTGTTAATATATATTTTAAAAATAAAAATTGAAGTTGTGCTATTTAGATGACTTAAACAATTAATATAAAATACTTACCAAATTAGAGGATATGTATGGAGCTGAAAGAGTTCTTATATCTAATTCCATGATACTTGTAAAAAACATTAATACGTAGATAATCAAAATTCATATATGCAATTATACACAAACAACAGACATTTTGATACCACTAGTTCTTCTGAAATTGAGAAGGTTTACGTATGACTTTCATGAATGCTTTGTGTTTAAGGTAACCATCCAATGGAAAGATGTAACATCCATTACCAAAGAAAAGACTGCCCTAGTGATACCAAATGCTGTGCTAATATGCACGGAATCAGAGAAGCACTTTCTTACCTCGTTTACAGCGCGGGACAAAACCTATTTGATGCTGTTCCGTGTCTGGCAAAATGCACTCCTGGATCAGGTACGTCAATTTTCTTCCAATTAATGTTTTCTAGGTATTTTTATATAATTGTTATTGTAGTATTTGTAAATGGGAAATGTAATGTGCTACTGAAGTTTATCTACATGGATCGATAGGAGTTGGGTGGTGGGGTTTTTGTTAGATGGTGGACTGACTACCTGGGTTTACCAACAACTGGACCCACGTGGAGGTGTTGGAAGGAGTAGTTATTGATACTAGGAGTAGTAGCAGGTGGATAGAAGAAGAAGGGTTCACTTTTCAGTAGTTACATCTACATGAACTGGAACATCCATGTGAAAAGCTACAAATTGTTTTCTGGCCCCACCGGGAATTAAATTATTGTCCTCCTAGTGGGTACAT
>NNCF01126804.1:364113-383606 GCA_002313205.1 Laupala kohalensis
TTTTTTTTTTTTTTTTGGTTGACTAAATGGTGAATTACGATTTTCATGGGAATTGAAAAATTAATTTATGTGGAGTAGATTTTTTCAATCATCATTACACTGCATGAACATTTATTTTTTGACATACAAGATTAAAGATTCATTGAACATCAATTTGGGATGGATTAAAAATATACTCATCAAAATAAGATATCCTGTTAATAGTGACTTTGGTGCCCTAATATTAAAACTCTTTTCCAAAGATAACTGCTTTGTCTGTCAAATTTTACTCCTTCATTTTCACATTTCTGTATTAATTTTTTACAGAAACTTAAAAAAAATAAAAAAAAATTAATGGATTAAGAATTGACAAATGTGAAATCCACTATTAATCACCTTCTGTAAACTTATTGAATATTGTCTCTGTATCATTTATTTCTAATACTTGCCTATGTCATGAACATATTAATTACTTACTGTACCAATTTAATAAATAAATTACAACTTGCATTTTTTGGATAATTAATTTATTTGTATTGTGTTTTTTGTGGAACACAATATTTTGACTTGTGGATTGAGTGATCATGAGGCCAATTGTAACAAAAAACATTAACAACAGAGCAGCATAATGGTGTATATGGTTGAATTATTGGTATATATTTTAGCTATACATACAGAATGTAATTCCGTCTGTTCTCCTGAAGACATGTTAATGTTCCAGCAAATGTCAATGCAGGAAATGTGGCAATGGGTCCACACATGCTACGGAGACGAACTGGGGCTCACGAGTGACGATGAGGACTACATTTCACCCACTGCAGATGAGGACAAACCAGCCCTCTTGACTGCCCGCTACTCGGTGGACTCCTTATCTGAGACCAGTATATCTTTGGTGAGTGATTATATACTCTTCAGTTTTATTCTTTAATAATTCTTTGAGAACCTTTTGAGAATATTAGGAGTCTTGTCAATCCTCCTCCCTTTTCTTTCAACATTTCTATCCCTCGCACCAATCAGCAGGCCTACAGCAGAACCCCTCTTCATAGACCTCAGATCAACTGTTCCTCGGATTAATCGGCCTATCTTTTTCTTTTAATTGAGGCTTTAGGGCTCGCCAACATCAAGGTCATTAGAGCCCTAAATCAGCCTATTCTCTTTCTAAAAAATAAAAAATTACAAAAAAATTAGTAAAATATGCTATATAGTAAGCAAAACAACTTATGTGTCAAAGTAATAAATTAATCTGGTTTTTACATGTATCTATTTGTTACTTAAATTTTTCACTGACTATACACACATGTCCAGACCAAGTCCTTTAATTAGCCCATCTTCTTTCTAAAGGACTTGTCTTTACAGTCTGTGGAACATTTAAGTCTTTTGACTGTCTTTTACTTTTGTAAATTTTTTGCTTCTACTAGTAAGGGAGAGAAAAATTATGAATCATTAATGATAAGTTATTGCAATAAAATGGAAGATTGTGAATTGCATTTTTGTGAAATATTGTAAATTTGCTTAAACATGTGTTCAAAAATGCCTTTCTATTCAAGTATTTTTTTATTGATTTACACACGCTCTTTTATGGTGTACGACGTCATTAAACATTTTACTAATTTAATTTTCTTCTCTATAAATCAAATGTACATACCATTTTCATCTTTGATGATGTTGCAACATGTGCCCTTCATCACATATTTCTTTTGATCATATGATGTATTCTTGTATTCTCCCAAAAATAAATACAATGGAAACCTTACTTAATGAGAGTAAGGAAACCAAAGACTTCTTGATTTCACATTCAGATAAAGAACTTCACAATGGTATAAATCTGAGAAAATAGTTTCCCTATGCCAAGTTTTTACTACCTAGCCACAACTTGCCATATCTGTTATCTGTGGCTGTCAGAATAAGATAAGAGATAAGGACGTATGAAAGGTCTGACATATTCTAGTATGAGTGTGCATGAATTAAAATGAACTTGGTTCTAGAGAAAACTCGCGATTCCTCTAAGGTGAGGAGAAAATATTTTAATTATTCATTAGTCTATTATTCAATGGGTTCATTTCTTCTCTTGTATAATGATTTATTTGCTTAGATGAAAATTGGATAATTAATAGTCATATTGGAGAAAGTTGGACAATCAAATTATAATCTTTCTGATTTGTTCATTATTATTATTTAATTATTCATTGTATAATTGCAAAATGAAGGCAAAAAATTTTAAATTACTATTTCTTAACTTGAAGAAAATAGTCATTAATAAATAAAATTAACTACCTGTATCTAAAATTGATTTTTGTTTGAGTTACTTTCTTTGTATAATTTCTTTTATTATTTTAATTCAAATAGTAATTTATTACTTTATTTATTTAATTTTGCTGTAAAAGTTGAAAGTTAATCTAACCTCATTAATACTACTGTTATTATTTATCTCAAATGTTTGAGTGATTTTCACCTTTGTGGTTTGTATGTATTTGTTAAATAACTTATTTTACAAACATTAAAACTGCCATTGCCTTCAGGCCCTTGATCGGGTCCTTTACTTGTTTCTGGAGAATAATTAGTTTACTGCTCCCATGCGGTTGTTTTACACTAATAAAACTTCTTAATAAGAATGCTTTAGTCCTCGAATAAGCATGTGTCTGGTCCATCTGGTGCAACTAGTTAGTTGTAACTGACTACCAGGGCATGTGGTAAGGTTGTAAAATTAAAAAATGGAAGGACAGTTACTAATATTGCAACAGTGGTCATAACCATTTTGTAAATGCTCTTTTGACAATAATTCTATTTTCAATTAATTGAAAGTATTGCTTTTAATTACTTCGAATTAGATAATGAGTTTAAACAATCTGATATTGGTACAAAAAACTGAGGTATAATAGCTTTGAAGTATAACAAGACTGTGAATAGAAATAATTACCTGTCTGCACTCGGATGTTTTTATACATCTCTGTAGGAATACTATAGTTATAAGTCTATAACTTTTGTATTATATAAGGTAAATAAAATTCTAATGAATGAATGAATGAATGAATGAATGAATTTATTTATTTTTGCCCTAAAAGTTGAAAGTTAATCTAATATCATTTCTGAACTGTCTCAGGAGTGCTTCAGTGTAGCAGAATCCCAAATGGAGGGCCTGGAGTCTCCAGAGAATGGAGCACTGGACAGCCCCCTGGTTGGTCCTCCAGGAGAGGGGAATGCCAGTACTCCAGCTTCTCCAGTGCCCTCTTTGCTCAACGGGGCTCTTCCAGATCCTCAGCCCCCCCTCCCTGTGAGGGCCCCCTCTTCGGAAATGCTTCCCACAGACATGAGCGACACGACGGAGTCTGATGTCGAGAAAGGAGTGGGTTAGTGTAAAAATCAAATATTTAAATATTTATGACATGCTCATGACAAAATTCCTCGGAGATTTAAAATATTTATTAACATTATCAATGTCAATATATGTGATCATTTTTATTCGCCCAATAAATGCTTGCATTATTTGGAGTAATGTCTTTGTTTTTTACATTTTATGTAACATGCTGATTTGTGTCACATATTCTTTGTTGCTTATTATAAAATTGGCTCTTTAAGGATCCCCCCCCGATATGTACGGAAATTCTAACTACTACAAACCATTATATATTTATTTATTTTTAGAATTTTACAGGTAAAACCTCATTAAAAATGAAGAACAGCCCAATTTTTATCATGTGCTGTAATTATTTTTAGTTCATTTCAAAATCTAATTGAATTTCCTTCTTTTGTATTTCAAGTACATTTTACAAAATTCAATATTAAGTAGACACATACTATAAAATGAATTTGTTTTCTCTCTCTATCATCAGTCTTGATGGTTATTAATTCTAAAATTATTTGAAACCTGATGCCCCAGTATTATTCTATGTAACTCGTGACTTTCAATTCTGCTATAAATAATCTTATAAATGAATATTAAAACCTAAAATTCCATTGATGATAAAAGTCATTGTAGGCAAATTATTGGCAAAATCATGATGGGGTGAATCATGAAGGCGGATGTGTTGTGGTAGTGGGATTGATCCCCCACTCTGTTGACGTAGGTGATGCTTTTAACTACTGTCACTGACCTCCTCCAGACTTATGTTGGTTTACTACCTAATGTTCCCAAGCAACTGAACACCTTCCCAATTCTCTTACCCTCTTCTTGATGAGGGAGCTGGCCTTATGGCATGAATCTAGCTATAAAACATAAAATAAAATCCAACCATATTAGGGATTCATTTTTGTATTTTGTAATGTTGAACCTGGAATGATATTTGCTTTAAAAAGCATCTGAAACCCACTTTCACGTAGTATTAATAATAATAATAATAANAATAAATGTATTGTCAAAAAACAGTACAAACTGCGTATGACCACGAGGAAGACTATAAAGTAATTTACTCTCCGGAAGCAAGCAAGGGACCATCCCATCAATTCCGATCAAGGGCGCTAAGGCAGAGGCGGATTAAAAAGTTCCTAGATAAGATAAAAAGTTAGCTGCGAGTTATAATACATATTTAATGTCAATATGTTTGTAATTTAACGCAAATATGTTTGTAAATTTACATGTACAAGTTATTATCGAACTATAGATTATTCTGAATATAGTGTTTAAAAATCATAAGAGTTTTAAAAAAACCCACTAAATTCACGATTTATTGTTACAATAAACACGCCCCTAGACAAAGCCTAGAGAACCTGTATAATAAATCCGCCTCTACCCGTAGGAAAAACGGAGAAAAACCCGGGCCAGGATGGGTAAATATACAGTAGTAAAAATTATCAGAACTTTTGGAGCTTTTTTGTAGATATTCCTGCATAAATAAAATCCAACCATATTAGGGATTCATTTTTGTGTTTCAGTCAGTGGATTTTAGGTAAATTTATTGACCTGAGCACAAAAATCAATCCTAAATATTGTTAAATTGAAGAAATGTCAAAAAACTTGATTACCAAAATGTTCTAAAATATAATAAATGCTTTTTAGGAAACCTCTCCCTACTAAGTAAGATACGTGAGCTAACTACTAAAAAAAAAAATAGTATTGTAGGATGACACCCTTTTCTTAGAAGAAATATTGAAGGTGTTTTGACTTCAATAAATTTAACAAAACCCTCTATGCTCTGTATATTTCGTACAGAAATAAATTAAAGGAGGGGACTCAAAGGATTTGACTAACTTTACTTCTCCAAAATCAACAAAGTTATATTCTTTAATATTGTAATGCTTAATAAAATAGAACTTATCTGATAGTCTCATTATTTAATGATATTCAATATCTTTGGCTGTCCTAAAGATAGATATTTGTGTCAGAGTAGTTATTTTCATAGAGGAATCATGTAGTACAGCATTGTGAAGTCATAATAAAAAATTTAAATAATATCTAAAACAAAACATGGCCATTAGTATTCCTTTATTGTTTTTGCATAAAATATTTAAATATTGATTTTAAAAACATAAAAGGTCTTTGCCTTTATTTACTTAAAAATTGCTTGCTGTTCTCTTAAAAGCTGACCCACTTTTATTATTAACTCATTTGTATTTTCTTTGTAAGGTTTTGGTATTTCATTGTCCATTGTAAAATGATACCATATCTTCTAGTTGTACAGACTTCCAAATGACTCATACATTCCTATAACTATCGTATGGAATTTCATTGTCCATTGTAAATTGATACCATATCTTTTAGTTGTACAGACTTCAAAATTTCTGTATAACTTCCTTCAGCTGTCTAACGGACAATGAAATACCACAAACCAGAAAATTTAATTGTAAGTACAACATATCAATTTTGAAATGTGTTTCTGATACATCAGACAGTCAGTTACACATTGGGGCTTGTACAATATAGAATATATTGAACTGAATTTCAGGAAAACTGGAAATGGCTACCTGCAGTGCAACTCATGAGGGTCGCAGAATGCTGAGGATAACTCTGCCCATTCATGTGGATGAACTCTTCACCCTGCTTTTCACTTCGTCCCAGTTTATGGTGGATTTCCATAATCTACGCCGAACTACAGGTAAGAATGACCATTTCTGGTGAGAGCATTGGTGTCATGGTGAATTGCTGTGCAGGAAAGCTGAATTTTCCATACTCCCCAACAAAGATCCTCCTGCCCCCAGAAAATTATTGAAATTGATGTGCTAATTTGATTTTAATGCCTTAAGGAGATGATTTTCAGCATTAGAACAACCATTTCTGTAAAATAAACTCATATGTAAATACATGTGGAAGGATTTATATGTATCTCCACAATACACGATTCCCATAATTTTGTGGTAGACCGATTTATTATAAATATAACAAGAAAAACATTTATTTAGATTTAGGTAATACAACATTGTCGCGACAGCAATCAGCTGCCGTGACTGTCCAGAAACAGAACGGTTCTCTCACACTTCCTAACCAGAACTACCTCCTCACACACCTAAAACAGAACTTCCTCCCCCAACCGCAGTGGTCGCCAGGTGCCCTTACACCAACACACCCACACACGTCAACACGACCACCCGGGCAGAATTCTTTCTCTTGGGTCAGACCAAAAGGCAATTTATTCTCGCACCCTCGTAAAGAGAGGTGAGACAGAACACATGACCGCAACCCCGCATGTGAGAGTCTTCAGGGAGTGCAGATGGTTCCATGCAAACAAACATTCCTACATATATAAATNAGTGCAGATGGTTCCATGCAAACAAACATTCCTACATATATAAATTTTAAAAATAAGCATGTTCCAAAAACCAGTGCTGGAACGGCATTCCAACATGTTCCGGCACCATGATACCTCTGGGTAAGAGAGTTATTTTGATTCACTAGTAACTGCATTGACTTCTGTGATGATATTTTGCCATTTAAGTTGAGGAAGATTTTTCTTCTCCTTTCTACCCTTCATATAAAATTTCTAAATATTTGAAATTTTTCTGTTTTATAGTGTCATAAGGGCCACAATTAATTTATACAAGCTGTGACATTAGTTTGGACTTAACTCATTTATTTCCTGTACTGTTTCAATGCTTCTGTAGTGTATGTTGTTGTTTTTAAAATTGCTAATAGTATCAGCCAAAACTCTTTTAATTTTCCCTCTTGGTATTATATTAGATAATGTAAATGAAAATTTATCTTTTCCCTCTTTTTTTCTTTTCTTCTTCCTCTCTTCTGCCCTTTATTTGGAGTTTAAAATATTCATCGAAATCTATTACTGTATGGTTTATGTACTATTTTTGTGTTTCTGGCTAAAATGAAAGAATGATGTAAAAACAACAACAACAAAAACGGTCATCTAACTCTAAAGCACACACATCTTTACAAATCGTAAACTTTCCTGACAAGTAGTTTAAAAGTGATACTGGTGGATGAGAGCCAGGTACATATTATTTGCTTGCTTCTCCAAGCGGAGTAATATGAACAAGAAAGCAGTATGCCAAGGAGTATTTGAGAACGGAATGAGCTGTGCATTACTTAATATCAGCAGTATGTTTGTATTAGTTTATTGTCCTCCATGTGATAACTACTTTTTTGACGATAAATTTATTTATTTATTTTGTTACAATGTTGGTTTTGTTTTTAATTTTCTTTATTATTTTAAATACAGTCTACCCTAAATTACTTTGTTTGATTGTTGAGAATTTCTAAAATCATTTTTAATTGTTTTGAGCAGTTAAATATAACATAAATAAAGTTAATGTGATGGCAAGGAATTAAAGTAGGTTTAATGTGCTTGATAAAAATGTAATGCAGAATTCTCTGTACAATATATATCTTTTTAAATTATGATTCTCTTGGCTTCTCTTTTAAATCACATAAGTCAGATTTACCTGAACTCCTCCATTAACTTGACTCAGATTAAGATGTCACAGTATTCAGAGTTCTTCTTTAGTCAATATTTACACTACTTTGTCAAGAAAGGATTTTTAGTAATCAGTGCTAAAGTTTTATAGAGATCTGCAGACTGGTTTGGGGCATGCTTTATTAAAGAAAATTAAAAACATCTATTGAATTGAAATAGTTGGCTCATGAATTGTCAAAAAAATCATTTTTATTATTTAAGTTTATTTATTTATGCAGTAAATATTCACTTCATTTGATTAATTCAAATATAATTACATTAACATTTTGATTTTATACATTAACAAGGATTTTTACTTCATTGTGATTGGCACCTATTGAGCAACTTGTCAAATCAGAGAAAATCTTAGTGCGTACCATTGGGAGCATTAATAGTTTATTAAATCTTTAAAAAAATAAATCCAGTATGTGTATTTACGATAAGACCCAGAGAACTAGTAGATTAAGTGCTCTTCCAAAACAGCTAAAGTAAATATTCAAAAAGTTACTCTTTTGTTATATCTTAGAGTCTTGTTTAGAGCTCTCAATAGAACAAGAACAGTTTATGAAATATTGAGAGTGCATGATACTTTACTAAAAATTCTGTATCTTTCAAGACATGTTTGAGGGGATCTTATCCCAATTATCTGCTGTTTTTTCTCATTTTTTACCTTATCATCACACTCTTGGCATGTCTGACTTATCAGTTCATATAAACAAGTTAAGAAGGAAAATGAATTTTTAGTGAAATATCAAGTTTCTTAAATATCTTACAAGTTATCAATCTACCCTTAATTCACTGAGTGGAATTCCTCAAGAGGATCAAGAATAATTTTCTTTTCCATAAAATCTAATTAACCACAAAAATAAAAAGAAGATTTTTTCTAATGCACATTGTGCTAACACTGTGTCCATTTTAGTTTAAAGTATTGTGCAAATATTGTGGTCATTCGTAGGGACTTCTTTACTTTTTAGGTTGCTTTATTGAATACGAAAGTTTAAGATATTTTTGTAAGTTTAAATAATATTAGATTTGCTCCACCTTTCAAATTTTGTTATTATTCCTTGGCTTCCCTCATTCTGCCATCTTGTTATGTCATTTTCTCTCAGAATTTAAAGTTCTGTTTTAGACAGAGATATAATATCTCCAACTAAGAAATATGTAACATAAATCTGAAGAATTATAATTTCCAGTGTTACAAATAGAAAGTAAGATTGCTTTATTAAACATTATATTAAATAGGAATACATATTATATTTTTGTTTAAATCTAAATCTCAAAACCAAAAAAAAAATATATATATATTTTTTTCACTACTACTTACTGTGTTCGTGATAACAAAAATTCAAAGCAATAGTTCATGTTCACAGCTTACAGCAGTTGAATAGGCATTTTAAAAAAACTTTCTTTCTTCCATGCTATTTGCATTTCTTTAACCTTTCTATTATTGGCTACTTAAGCCAATAATATACTTGATAATAATAAAAACACTTACGTAATTAAAAAAAACAACTCTTTTCTTCCTCCTACTTTCTTATTTCTGTTAATCTTACTTTCTTCATATCTTGTCGTATTTCCTCCCATTCGTCCCATTCAGTCAATTCATCCACTGTCAGATTTTGCCACTTCTCTTTAATATTCTTCTTCCATTTCTGTTCTTCCTCAATGTTCCTTTTCCGTATTCTCTTCAGTTTCTTCCCAATCTTTCGTCTCCTGTTTCCAATCCCTTTCTTTTCTTCTTCCTCCTCCTCATCTTCATTTTCCCAGTCTTCTTTCTCTTCATTCCATTCTTCCTCTTCAATTCCCTTCCATTTTTGTTTTTCTCCATTCTTCCTTGATTCTTTGAAATTTTTTTCTCTTTTACGTTCATTTCTTTCTTCAATCCTTTTCTGTTCTAGCAAGTTTCTCTTGGATTTATAGATTCTTCTTATGTAAACAAAATTATCTCTCTCTTTTAACTCCCTTTTTTGAACTGCTTCAGAATACATCATCTGAACTGAGTCCGACATAATTTTCTGAGAATTTTTATTATTGCCCTGTTTCTTCGTTAATTCCTATGATCTGGCTAGATTTCAGTTTTCACAGACTGAAAATAGAGAATGAAATATAATTAATTTTATTGTCTTGAGATATTTTGTCTTTCACACCTCTAAACCTCTTCAACTATGTGATCTGATATTGTTTATTCTATAAATGTTACCAAAGAAAGCTGGGAAGACTTGACATAAAAATTTACAGTTAAGAACTAATTGTAAAAGAGCCATCAAAACTACCCAACATAACTTTTGGTATATTATAGCTTGTGTCACTATACTATGAAAGTTAATAGTGTTTAGAGATGCATTGAGATTGTTGTACCAATATTTTTTGTTTATGTTAGATTTGATTGCCAATAAACTATTACTCTCTAGAAGCAAGCAAAGAATTATCCTATCAATTCTGATCAAGCGCCTAAAAGAAAACCATACAGAACTGGGTCTGGGATGGTGTTTCATGTGTAATGTACAAACCTGTGCAAAGATTCAGAGCAGATAACAATTATTAGCATAATGAATATTTGAAAATATTACAATAAAGAGTGAAAATAAAATCTCATTTCTAATCTCGGAGTTTACTCACCATTGGGTTGACAATGATTGATCGACTAACTCAGTGGTTCTCAAACTTATTATCCTAGCATTCCTCTATAAAATAGGACTTCATGCTCAGACCTTGTGGCTAAAATATGAAAAATAATTCACAATTCTTGTATTATTGTATATCTAATATCAACTTACTGTCATTAGCTTGTGTTTCCAGTAGGAAAAGGGTTGTATAATTATGAAAAATTAGTCAGTTTTTAATATTATAAACTTAAAAATTGTAATATGTATATACTACTTTAAAATTAAAGTCTTACAATCAATTATGTACAGTGGAAGTCATAATTGAACAAGCATGATTTTTATCGCGCAGTTGGTTAAAAGAGTTGGTTGGCTGTAGAGTAGACCATAAAACTAATTTATTTTGTAATGTTGAACCTGGAATGATATTTGCTTTATAAAGCATCTGAAACCCACTTTCACGTAATAATAATAATAATAATAATAATAATAATAATAATAAATGTATTGTCAAAAAACAGTACAAACTGAGTATGACCACGAGGAAGACTATAAAGTAATTTACTCTCCGGAAGCAAGCAAGGGACCATCCCATCAATTCCGATCAAGGGCCCTAAGGCAGAGGCGGATTAAAAAGTTCCAAGATAAGATAAAAAGTTAGCTGCGAGTTATAATACATATTTAATGTCAATATGTTTGTAATTTAACGCAAATATGTTTGTAAATTTACATGTACAAGTTATTATCGAACTATAGATTATTCTGAATATAGTGTTTAAAAATCATAAGAGTTTTAAAAAAACCCACTAAATTCACGATTTATTGTTACAATAAACACGCCCCTAGACAAAGCCTAGAGAACCTGTATAATAAATCCGCCTCTACCCGAAGGAAAAACGGAGAAAAACCCGGGCCAGGATGGGTAAATATACAGTAGTAAAAATTATCAGAACTTTTGGAGCTTTTTTGTAGATGTTCCTGTATAATTTTCTGACTCCGCCTCGGAATTTAGAAAAGAATTCTTTACATATCACCACCTTGAATATCAACCAATTTATTCACATTTTTTCATAGATTAAGTTCTTGGTAAAATGTTACAGTGAAAGGATTTAATACGATGCAAAGACTCAAAATATTCAGAAATTTTTTCTAAATGCTTCTTAAGGTATATCTGCCCAAGTGACTAGGCTTAAGTACCCTCCAAAAATGTTTCAAATGATAGTATGAACCATTCCCTATCATGTGGCGATGAATTTTCATATGCTTATGGCACAACATTTTGAATTATTTGACTTTAAATTACTAGAGACTTATATGGAGAAACTTTCACAAGCTTGTTTTATTTGATATCCTGGCAAGAGTAACATCCTGACTTTACATAGCAAAAAAAAATTACTAAAACATAGCAAATGGATATAGGAACTCAATAACATAAAACAATTTTTATACCTTACAGGGCATTTACAATAATATTTCTCCCAAAATTGTGGAAAATACTGTTCCAACGGAAATTGCAGTCACATCATGTGACTGATGACAATGCAACCCTTGTCAAAGAAAGAGTAAAACGACAAACTAAATTTATTATCAAGTTTTGAAATAACAAAATAATTCCTCGTCCAACATTTAAAATCAAGTCTGTAAATTATTAATTAATTAGAACTTGTTTTGTTGAATATTTCCAAGTTTCGTGATAAGTTGGCAACTTGACTTCAGTCAAATGCAGATATAATACCTTAAATGTATCAATGTGCTGGACGAGCAAACTAATGGTGGTGATATCTAATGATGCTCCATGTCCTTCACCAATAAGCAAAGCAAACCTTTAAAAGTTATTCCAAAGAATATAAGCTGAAAATTTTTTTACAAAGTTTTGTATTTTGTTATGTTTCAAATATTAGTATTGTGGCTTTAAGATGCTGATTTAAAATATTCAGTTTTTCAAAAATATCTGTAATATATTACACTTTCGTTAAGGAGTAATTGTCACTACATGAATTTCCCGTAAGCTGTGAAGGGTTCCGTTAAAAAAGAAATTTCTTGGCTTTGCTCCAAGTCTGTCCAGCACCTCATTTCCATTTGGAACAGCAAAACAGAATGTTATGCTGCAGTATCCTCCCATAAAATTTTGACGATCCTCGATTTTTGGGAATGTGCTTTAATGAAATAAATGACCAACACGACTCTTTATAACTCGAGTGTACACAATCTTAATGACAATTCTTTTGAGAGGAGGGTTCTATGTAGTATACAATTGTGCTTCAGGTGCCACTACATGGATTCAAGACTTGAAAACCTGAGAATGCCCTAGACATTACACAAGCCCTTTTTGTGCATATTCCGCTGCACTTATCCTACAACAAATCATTATTATCCAGAAAATGTCTTCTATGCTTAAGATACATCCCCTTACATGATCAATAAATCATTAAATGGCCAACCTAATGATCATTAGGGCGTATCTATCTGAATTGAAAAATCAAATAACTGCCCATTTGAATCATCAAAAATGCCAGACACTCCTAGAGATACAGTATTAAGCACAAACATTGTTGAGCGTAATTTGCAAAGCTGGATAAGTAGAATATCAGTAAATAAATAAAAATTGCACAAGTCATACAGAGTAAACCATTAACGTGTATGTGTGAAGAAATCATTGAGAATTATGAAAAAATAATTTTCGTGAGTTTACGGAAATTTTTCCAACGCCAAATCGAATAAAATTATTTATTACGGAGCTACTGAACTGAAGTGAAGCTTCCATATTCCTATTCCTTAGGGTTTTGAATAGAGTCTTAGTTACGTTTCATTTCGATGAATAAGAGTTTTGTATAAGAATTAAAAATTTAGTTTCTATTTTATTATATGGTTACATTAACTTAACGAAACCATTTATACTAATTTATATTCCCACAGAAAGCAGGCATGGGGTCCGGATAAAGATGATTGTTGTTGATGAAGATCACATAGTGAATAATAAATAAATAAATTTATTGTCAAAAAACAGTACAAACTGCGTATGACCACGTGGAGGGGAAAAAAAAACTAATTTACTCTCCGGAAGCAAGCAAGGGACCATCCCATCAATTCCGATCAAGGGCCCTAGTTACATTCAGACTATCTTCATCTCGTCATATCCCCCTAGTAAACTAAGCAATATTGGAGGTGGGTTGTAACAGTAGCAGCAATTGGGAATCAAAGTGTTTGTGTATTTGTGTGTTTGGAAATCAAAATGTTTGGGTGGGTGGGGGGCGCAAAAATATTGACAATTTTCCTTAACATGACATTTTCTCCATATTTGTATTATTCCCAGTTTTAGACGGTTAAAATGAAATTTTTATTTTTCCTTAAGAAAAGTGTGGGGGATATGTCCCCCTCATGCCACCCCCTAATCACCGCCACTGGGTTCTAGGAGCTATTGTCAGGTGGGCAATGTAAGCTGGGATAACCAACAAGTTGGCCCACATGGAGGTGTTGGTAGGAGTACGTAGTATTGGTAAGACTTAGTGATCTAGTAGCAGGAGGTGGATTGAACAAGTTCGAGGAGAGTTCGCATGGAAGTGAAAAGCTACAATTTTTTTTTCTGTCCCCACTGGTCTGACTTGGTGTCATGCATGCTAGTCCTGAGCTACCTGAGATTCTAACACTTGTAACTATTCTCTTTTTCCATTTTATCCGCAATAATTTCTCGCTAAATTTAATATTTTAGTCATTGTTCAGTTCAAAGAAAACTTGGATACCACCTTACTAAAAATATAAAAAGATGTTCTGCACAATTTTCAACTCTCTGCGATTCCGGTTGTAATAGTTTAAGTAATCAGGGGTGCCCACAGCGGGGAGGTCATCGTAACACACTGACATCCTTACTCTTCGCAGTTGGAATGATTCACTTATTGGATAATTCTTAGTGCAAACAATTTTTTTTACCGTGCATGTAAATGATAAGAAAATAGTTTTATTTTGGATTCTGTCCAAAATTCCGAGAAAAATGATACCAAACAACAGAAGGTGATACTGCTGTAGTCAACATCAATACAGAATGCATAAAAATGATTGCTTTTTTCTTTGTAAAATTAGTTTTTTCTTTTTAAATTTAATTAATTAGTAAAATTAATTTTCAGATACGGATCTGAAAATTTTATGAGAGTTTTTGGAATATACGGAAGTGAGCGAAAGTGAAGGGAGGGGGTTTTTTCTTGAGGGAGGGGTCAGCGTCATAGAATTTGGAGGGGGTATCCCTGAAGAAATTATAATTTCATGTACAAATAAAAACAATTTTTCGGATGACGGGCCGTCCACAGGTTAACTGGTCTTGGGCGAGGAACAATTTCGCATCACGGTCCAACGCCGTAGAAAAATAACCTTATTCTTCGTATATCCTTCCGCGAGTGCTGCTACTTCCACCATCGCCTCCATCTTCACACGTACAACATATTTTCTTAAAACTAAATCGCCGGGTCTAACAAACCTAACATCATTGTTCATGGCTAACCTAACATCATTGTTCATTATAATTGTTCATGGCTCGCTGTCGCGAGCCATATTATAACTAACATACCCCTAACATACTAACATAAACGGTGGCGGAGAGAAGAAAATAGTGCGGAACATTATTTATTTATAACTACCGTAAATATGAAGAGCGAGGAATACGACTTATATTTTCGGAACCGTAATAATATTTGTAGTATTATGACATTAATCATTTTTTCGAACCCTCTTTGGACCGTGAGGCGAAATTTGGCCAATTTTATTTCATGTGTTATACGGTTTTTGCCATCGAGGCATATTTAAATCTGCATTCGGCTAGTATTATTTCTTTATAAGAAGAACCATGATTTGTATTATATTTAAACAAATAATTTTTTAAAGATTGCCCTGCGAAGTTTCCAACATATTACAACCACCCTTTAGTCGGATACTCCCTAGCTTTGAATTATGTCAACAATGTTTATCACATTCACAAAATCACGCTTTATTGTACTTACCGTAATTACAGGAGTCTGTCCTTCCAATACTTTATCTTGAATTGACTTGCTATGCAAATCTCTCTCGCTCCTTTGTTGATTACACATCACATGACTTTCGTTCTGAATGGTTTTGACGACCGAAGGGACTTCCCGTCGGTTGAATATTACTAAGGTTGCCAACCATGCCAATTTAACTCATAGTAAAGGACAATTAAATAAGTTAACATTAGTTCACTTATGGAAGGACGCCTATCCTTTTGAGGTAATTTAACAGTCCAGTTCTATAGTGCTCTAGCTACTGTAATATTGTGTAGATATCCATATTTGTTAACATATGAACATTGGTGACAGTGACAGCTTAGTCAAATGCTTTGGAATAGAGTCGATAGGTAGCAGCACCATTGCATACGGGTGCAAGCGTTTGCCGACAGAGTTCTCTGGTCTGTTGACGTGCAGTTTGAGTTCGTGTTTAGAGTTTGAAATTCAACTAAATGGTGTTTGAATCTCTTAGAAATGTGTGAAATTATCATACTATTGAAGCAATCAAATATTTAAATTGACCTTTTTATCTCATAGACATAGAATTTGCGTCAGATGCAATTGTAAGAACGATATGAACTTACTTCAAACTTCGGACTTGATAGGCGGGGTACTTGAATTTTCAGAGTTGGATTTTCTTCTCTTCTGAGCCATGTTTTGAATCTATATATTGACTCGATATAAGTGCGTTACAAATCACTGTCGCCGAAAACTGTATTATAAGAAAAGACATTTCACAATTTCTTTCTGAAAGTAAAAAACTACTTGGCTGCATTCTGTTTTTGTTTTTTTATATTTAATCACTTAAGGGTGTCATTTTAATTCTTGTTGAGAGGGAGGGAAGCAAGAACGAAACAATAGTATTTCCTAGATTTTGTTATTGTTTGTTTGGCATTTTCAGAAAACATAAAGCTTCTTAAGTGATTAAAAAACAAATAATCACATAAGTATTAAACTTTTTTACCATTTTATAAAATTTACACTAAATTTCTTTCATTAGCTGAACATTTCCTAACACAATCTAAATTCTCAAGGTTCTACAATATTTTCCTTTGATGAAATGAGTGACTCAGCTGACATACACTGCAACGTAGCTTCACTTCAGTCAGTCCTCACAACTGAAGCACGATATTGTGTCCCTCATCTCATTACTACTATGTAAAAGAATAGTGTGTGTACTTTGATTTTTCATTTGGTTCTTCCATGCTGAGCGTATCACGAGAGGTGTTGTCCATTTAAGTAATAACTCCTGCTGTTTAGATGGACTTGTTATTTTGTGTAGGTTACATCTTCACTGAAACAGTGGAGTGAATAGCAAACAATTCATTTGATGTACTGTTATTTAGTACGAACTTCTCTTTGTTTCCCTTTCTTCATGATTAATGTCTTCACAAATATCAAATGATGTCGCTGATTACTCAACTCTTCATTTCAGTATACAACAACATTAAAGTACAATGTAACATAAGAATTATGTGTATCAATATCAAAATGCATTGAGGAAAAATGAAGAAATGCCCACATTGTTTGGGGCTTAAAAGATACTGTATGCAATCAGACCGAGATTGAGTACTGACAAAAATATTATAAGAAACAATAATAAGCACCTTTAAAATAATTTTAGTATTTTGATCAAGCATTTTGATCCACAAAAATATTTTGGGAAATGCATGATAAAGTACATAAATATTAGGAATTTATAAATTCATCAGTAACATTAACTTGAATAAGTAATATTTCTTAACATTAACTTGAATAAGTAATATTTCTTAACATTAACTTGAATAAGTAATATTTCTTAACATTAACTTGAATAAACCTGTATTCGCTTCTTCTACTTCTTCCTACTTCTACTACCAAATTCAGTTGCATAATTAAAAGAAATATATTTTTTCGTGTTTTATTGCATACATTGCATGATTTTTGTTTTGTTATAGACATTGTGTTAGCTCCATGGCAGCAGAATCCTGAAACTCAACTGAAGCAACGCATTCTTACCATGACAGTCGCTGTGAGTGCTCCAGTTGGTCCAAAATCTACCCAAGTCTGCGAAAATCAGGTAGGATATCCTTACTTTCATTCTGTTGTATTGAGAAAAATATTATATATCTTTAGTAGATCTATAGGTTTTCATGAGCGGTATAAATAATTTTACTAAATCACTGCACTGTTCATTTTAGTTTCCCCTGAATTTGGAAAAACAAAAATATAATTTGTGTGTTTGATATGGATGAAGAGAACTTTTGTGAAAGATTTGTTACAGTAATTTATAAGGAGGGGTGTTGTTAGAGGAGATATTGTTGCATACATTTATTAAAGAGGAGATAGAATGAATAATGTAAATAGTTTATTGATAAAAGGCAGGCAAAAGAGCACATGGAGAACAATAATTTACTCTCCAGAAGCAACCTAGGACCCAACCAATCAATTCCAATCCAAGTACCTGAAGAAAATACAGAAAATCCCGGACAAGGAGCAGGCTACTGAGATAATAAACGTAGATACGTTATATTGTGGAAAACAGAAGTCTTAAAAAGTTGTGTTTTTTGGAGGCCAAGCAGATTCATCTCTGGTATCAATAAAACATTCCTATCTTGAGTTATATCAATGTTTAGAATTTTGTCGTGTCAATCCATATGCCTCATTACACCTTGTTGTGTCAGGCGACCCTTGGCATAGTGCTTAGCGTACTCGCCTTCTACTTCTGGTGATGCTTGTTCAAACCCTGTTTGATCCAAGTAGAAATTTGTGGTGATGGATGAAACGGGGTTCGAGGCAGGTTTTTTACAGGAATCTCATTTCCACCGCAACATTCACTCATCATCGTTTGCCCTCATGTCATTCATGTATCACCTGTCTTGGGAAGATGCATCAGGAAGGAATCTGGCACCCTTGTAATTCTCTTTGTGTGTGCAAGGCATCATATCATCCTCAATCTCTGCCCCTTCAAGACAAGGAAAGAGGAGTTTAGGAAACACACACATATTTTGTTGCATCACTATTCTTAATATATAATTCTATTGAAAAGAAAAGGTCTTGGTATGCACCTGTAATACCCACAAGTTTATCAAATCCTCTAAATAACTGTAATTTTTACGAAGACCACATCTTGCTTTTTTTTATCCAGTGCCAAGGCTGTAGCTAAGTATTTTAGTATTGGGGGAGGGGCAAGGTTGATTTTTCTTCTCATCTTTGTAATGAGGTGTAGTAAAGGGACACAATTCCTACCAGTATTATGGAGCTTATGAAGCTCGCTAGACATTTTTTGGGGGGCATTGACTGCAGAAGATAATTTGACAAAATACTGGAGCAGTGGCAATATCACCACACGTGCTTTATTTTTAATTAGCTATTACATATTAATAAAATATAGTTACATTTGCTAGATAAATTTGTTCACCATATGTGTAATTAATGTCTAAAAAATGTGAATAATGGTCTTAACTTTTATTTTTATTTTTGAGTATTCATTGATTATGCATGTGTCCATTGTGAATATAGTATGTGGATGTTGGTGTAGCTTTAAGAAAGAGGGGAATCTTTCATCTCAGGAACAGTAATGTAGAGACAAAAATATATTTTGTGTGAAGCCAGCCACAATATCCTCTTCCCATTTTTCTTTTGGACTACTTTCGGAAACTGTTGTTCCCATTCTTTTGCTTGTGCTGACTGATTGTGCGCTGTGGTGACCAGTAGATCTACGAATTTTGACAGTAAACTGTTTTCTAACTGAACATTGAAATAAAGAAATATATTCTTAAAAAATATTATTTCCATAGCCATTCAAAATGTATGGTAACATGTTTTAATAAAATCACCTAATTGTTGATATTTCTTGTATTTTTCATTCAAGAAATGCACAATTACTTCTGATTTTTTGGTCTGACCAATTTAAATATTCTTAAAATGTTCCTTTTCTCTAATTTTGATCAGTGGCGGATCTAGACCATAATCAAGGGTAGGGGGCTAACTGAGGAGCACTTTTGTTAAAAAATTATGGATTACAGCACAAATTTTGTAAATAGTATCTTTAAATAAAATAAATCAAATAAATAATTAACAATCTG
>NNCF01126804.1:383772-410683 GCA_002313205.1 Laupala kohalensis
CCCCCCCCACACACACACACACACACACACACCTCCATAGATCCTCCATTGATTTGGATATATATTTTTGTCTACCCAATGTAAATGTTATTATGTCGAATTTATAGGGGGTACTTTATCTTTGAAATTAGCTTTACTCTGCGACTTCATATTGAATTAATTTTGTGGTGCCAAAGTAATGTTTACTTTAAATTTTTTTTATGGAAAACTGGTTGGTAAGTAAGTTTTCTGAACATAGCTTCCGTTTTCAACTTCTATCAGAGTCAGTCGGTATTGTAGAGGTTGGTCCTACGATGTTTATGAATGAGTTGAAGTTAGAGGTTTTCTATCCCATTGTTTCAAGAACATTGTAATTGTGATGAAACGGCAATTGTAGGAAGGGTCATTTTTACGCTAATCTTATTTGAAATTCATTGGAGTGAAAATATTTAATTAGCTTTCTAATTTCATTTTCTCTCTCATCAGATAGTTTACAGGCGTATCTGGCTAATATTTCAAAAATTAATCTGCACCACATTCGAGCAGACTATAGTTTCCTTCCAGTAAATTTATTTCAATTCCTTTTTTTTTTTTTTTTTCATTTTTTAAATATAACTTGATTGGTTTTGTATCATTATACTGCTGATTATTAATCAGGAATGAAGTCTTCATCAAATATTGTTATAAAGATTAATTATCAGTAAAATTTTCTTGAGGTTCTCTGGAATTATTGTGAATTTATCGCAAAGCATTACTTAAATATTGCTTTTGTCTACTACTAAACAATAATTTTGCCAATAGTTAAAAAATTATGCTTTGAAGACCCTTATATTGATTTTCTTTAATTTTTTAATTTCAAGAATTTGAAAATTGGTCTTTCTTTATCTGGTTGATTTACATAAATCAAAATTTCACTTTGTTAATAAAATAAACTCCTCTGATATTGTGTAGTATCACACATAATGCTCAAGTTTAGGAGGAATTTGCTTGGTACTATTGTAGTGGAAGTATGATGTCATTCATCAGTAGATATATTTCTCTTCTCTATAATGTCAATTTCTAGGTGTTCATTAGAAGTAATTAACCATGCTAGTCTTGGTATGGTGATGAGAATGGGTATCACACACGTTTATGTACTCAATTTTGGTAGAGTTCAAATGAGTTAATTCACTCTTAACTGTTAAAAAACAAAGCATTGTCATTTTGAGAAAATCCAGATTAAGATCCCATACCAAGTTTTGTTGACAACCCACTGAGTTTAAGATCTGAATCTGAGGTTTCAGCAAAATGATATATGCTAGAAATTAAAGGTCTTATCATGTGTTCAGTGTTGAAATCTCAATGGGAACTGGTTTCAACATTATGCCAGTTTTATTCATGTTTTCTGTTTTCTTTACTTTTCTTTCTTGTATTTTAACATTTTTTCCCTTAACCTCATATTGACAATAGAAGTGACTTCTTGGCAAAAAACGCAATTTGTAAATTGGTTTTTTATTTTCTTATTTTCTGTCGGGCACATATTATTGACTAATTGAAAACAATGTCACGTGTACAATTCTCTTAGCAAAGAGACAGGTATTATGTTATAAAAATCTGTGTCAACAGATAAATAGATCATGAAATGTTAGTAGAAATGATTTTTATTTCTTTATTATTTCATCAATAAAAGTTTTGAGTAGCAGTTTTTGTCATTTCCCTTTTGTTTGTTCCCAAGTTTTTCTGGTGAGGAGATTTGAGAGAGAAAATATGAGGTCTGAGGAAGAGAAAAATTAGAAATAAAGAACTATTATTGTGAAATTATCCCTAAACTTGTTAAAATGATTTAAATGTTATAATTCAAAATAAAATTACTCCCAAAAAATGACTTCGTGCTATTCTTGCCCTAGAAACCCCTGTTTTGTACTCATGCTAATAATAGTACCATATAATGCATGGATGTAATACGTATTTGCATACAGTTATTATTATATTATAACCTAGTAAGATTTTATCGTTATATTTCTTGCAATCAAGAATCGGGAGAAATGGGATCAATTATATGTTGATGGGAACTTGTAAAGTACTAGTGTAGGTTATTGAACCTCCACAGGATACGTGATGCTAAGAGTGTGATGTAAAGTCGTCAGGATGTTGACTGTTGTCCAACTGGTGAGAAGCATCATTAGGTTTTCAAATGCGCACTGGCCGCCCAGTGATTTGCAAGGCAGACTTGTTGTCATTCTCTACTAGGCCACTCGGTTACTCGGAGCGAAGCCTTGGGTTGGGGGAGAGCTTTTACACGGCTTCCTGGTGCCAGGTTACGAGGGGTGTTTCTTGTGTAGTACTCCACTCTTAATTCAATTTCCTTATTTTACTTTCTTGTGTAGAACACCCTGTTCTTCTTGTTTCTCATGAGCTTTTTTTCTCTTCCAGACTCTCCATTCATTTCCCTTATTGTTTTTTATATCGTCAGGCTGTGTGAAATTAAAACATTTTCATATAGATTTTTACTATCCTTTTCCTTCTGAGGGGTAAATATATTCATTTTTTATATTTTTACATTTTTAATAACTTGATTAATTCCAATATATTTCTTCTCATTCCATTTTGTCTTTTTTTATATTATTTATCATTTTCTTTTATCGCTTCCTTTTCAACAATATCGTTCGTTCATTTAAAACATTTGTTTTCATTAACACATCTTCATTTCTTTTCTTCCACGTACATTTTCTCCTCACTATTATGGAGTTTTCTAGTAATCCTTGAGGATATAAGAGTGTAAGGAGTAGACTCCTAAATAATTTTGTACTTAAAATGAAACATCATTGTCATCTTTTTAATTCAATATTTTTTCTTACATATCAGATTTCTCCAAAACCATGAGTTATGATTTCACAATTTTTAGAAGTGTGTATTCCCAAGATAATATTTATAATTTTGTCTCCTTGTCTCCTTCATTTGTACAATTTGTAATGTAATATATTAATTTGTTTCATTTGTAAAAAGTGTTTTGTTAGGAATAAGTTTGATGGATTCTAGTGAGCTTTCAGTTCCCCTAACCGCATCAAAATCTGTAACCAAATTTAATTTTGAGAAGTAAATCATTAATTGATTGCTAAAAAGCTCTTAAAAATTGCATATGGCCACATGGAGGACTTGTCCCTTGTGAAGCAGGCAAAGGATCTATCATTCCTGATGAAAGTGTTTGAAGGAGATCGAGAGAGACCCGTGTGGGAAGGGGACCACAGGGATAGTAATGCAAAATACTGAGACAACAGTTACAAATTACAATATGTTCCAGTAATATGCTATTAAAAATCAAAAGAAACAAAAATAAATATGCATCAATATAATTTTTTTTTTTTTAAGTTCTATAATAAGTGTGCAATAAGTGTATAAAGAATTTAAAATTTAGTGATTTGCATCATTATATTACATATTAATACAAAAGATTTTATAATTATTTGTTACTAAATTAAATTATAGATTCACTTAAATCAGGAAATTGAATTTGAGCAATAAATAGAAACACTGGGATATAACCACAGTGCATTTAAAATGCAATCCACATTTGTTGTCTCCTTTTTAAAAATCCCCTTTAATTCAAATCTGCATTTTGCTTTGTTGTGCACTCAGATTTCAAACTTTTGCTGGCATTGCTCTTACTCGGGTTTCTGTATTAAGCCCTTAAGCCTAACTTGAAGTGTTGCACTTCGGTAAGGTTCTTTCTGCATGAACGCTAAGTATTCTGTAATTCTATTAGTGTAGAGGGGTGCAGTATTGAGCACACACTCCCCACACGCATGAAGGAAAATAGACCGTAAACAAATTGAATTCAGAATGCAGTAGTGCCTAAAAAGGTTGATGATCCATTTTATTCAGATTTAAAATGAATCGTATTGTTCCATTCTAAAGTAAATTCTATGTTGTTCTATTCCATTTTATTTACTTTTGTAATGTTTTACTTATTTTATACCTAATAATTCTTCAAACTTCTGTAATGTATTTTTCGTTAAACTTAGGTTTAAATTTTACTTTTTTCTACAGATATTTTTATAAAATGGATCAGCTATTAAGAACGACATCATAAAAATGTCATTTGTTCCAATAATTAAATAATTGAATATATTGTTTCATTAATAAATTCTGTTTTCTGTTATGATAAAATTAACTGCATTACTGTGTAACGAAAGAAAGACGAATGAAATCTCGGTGATGGGACTTCGTTCGACTGAGGTTCAATTTTTGTTTTCTTAGTCAACTGTTTACGAAAGAAAAGAGATGTCACTAAGTCATGGAAGATAAGTAGGTAATGTTTCAACTGTATGAACTAGGATATACGATTTCTCTTAATAATTGCCCATGCTATTTTTAGACGGTCATAGCAGTTAAACTAACTGAAAGCACTTATATTTGCGTTGTTACATTAATTGCATACATTGGCGTTGTTGCTCAACATTAATTGCAAGCAATTGCATATCTATGCTTTCGAAGAATTTTTCGAAAAGGTATGTGAAATAAGAAACATTATAAAAGACGGCTGAAGCAATCGTGATATTCATAACGGTAGATTGCGCCCGTCACTCAGAGTTGGGGTTGGATGCTTCTCAAGTACGGTGATCCAAAGTGGCGCAATCCCTAAAGAGGTCGTTTTCGGAAAATGAGATCTGTCCGTATAATGACGATGGAACAAAAGACATTTATATGGAAAGACTTATTGGATTTTTATTTTTATTGTTCACGAGTATCGTTGCACAAAGTTTATTGTAAGCGATAGCAATACATGTTTCGCAATAAATAAATATTCGTATAAAGAAGCATTAGCGTCGTCAAAAAGAACATTTTTCAGAAAAGAAAAGCAAAAAAAAAAGAGAAAGAAAAAGAAATGGCACTTCGTTTCCCATTTACATGTCTCAATACAGGATTTTATTTTTACCCGAGTTGACTCAGGGGCCCAGCTCAGGTGTTCCCTGTGAGCTGAGCTGAGCTGCGGGGCTAATTCTCGGTGTGTCGTGTGTCGCAGACAATGCTGCCGTGCTCCAAGCCAGGCCAACTGTACGCGATCGACGTGGAGTCGAGCAACGCGGGAATCCCCTACGCCGACTCCTTCTACGTCACCATGCACTACTGCCTGGCGCGCTCCGGAGATCGCGAGAGCAGTCTCAGCGTCTTCTGCAGCGTCAAGTATCGCAAGTCGGTGTGGGGGCTCGTCAAGAGTGAGTAACTGCAACAGTCTCTCAGATTTCTAGATACTAGTAAACTAACATTTAATCTTATTTAGCAAGCCTATTTTATTTCCCTGAATAATATGGCCGATAGTACAGTCTCCCATCTGCAAGATTCATTCAGTTTCATATTTTGAATTAAACAACGTAAATACGACAGAAGAATGGTTATGAATGGTAGATGACTAGCTGAATGATCCTGGCGTTGCCCGGGAGGATGAATCGGACAGAAAATATTTGTTTTTCTTCATTTATGTCCTTTTATTTCAATGGTTGAGGGTGTGCGATATTGTTAGTTCAATTAGTTTTGACATGTTTCAATTATACGGAAAACAAAGATTTCCAATTTGATCGAGCCTCTACACAAAAATGAATAATACTTGCGAGTAAGTGAAACGCAACAATGAATTCTTATAAAAGACACCAACATTAATACGATTCTACCCCGTACACCCACTATGGAGTAAAATATAGAAAAACCCAAAATCTTATTTCTATATATTTAAACTAGTAATGTTAAGGTAAAAAAAAAGTTGATATCTCAATCAGTTGGTGAGATATACCGACAAAAGCGAAAATTAACAACAAAAAATGGGGGATGGGGGCGAATTTTCGAAATCTTAAGTAAACAGTGCTCTTTTTAGTGTTTTGCAGGTAATGTGAATAAATTTTCATCATGCTCAGATTAAAACTGTAGATTTGTATAAAGACGTACAAACATACATACACACACCGCCCGGAACTTTCTTTATATAGAGAGATAATGCACAATGGAACTCGCATATTATTCCCTTCGAATATTGTTTATTTCAGCATGGTGAGATGAGTCAGCGCTGTGAATTTTTATGACTCGATAGTCAAGTTACATTTTTTTAAAATAAAAGAGTCAAATAGTTCCTTTTCTTGATGTAATTTTTAAATGCTGTAATCTAGCGAAGAAATAGATAAAAGATGAAATAATAGGAAATCACTGCCACTTCTTTTAAAACTGTAAAGTACGATACTTCATTTGAGTGATTTGCTCCGTCCGGACACTAAAAGATTCTGGGACAATGTGATATTACATGATATTTTCGGAATAGTTAAAAAAAAGTCGAGAATGATCATCCTAATCCATGTTTTTATCCATTTTATATCAATAATTTACATTAGAATAATATATGGAAATTTAAAAAAACAGTTAAAAACTGCGTGAACAATAAGCTAATTTGTACTGAAGATGATGGCAATTGATTCCGATATTTGTTTTCGTACGAAAATGTAATAACCTTAGCCATTACTATTAAGTATATCACTATAAATAGTGGGAAGCATTGCCGGAAGTAAGTAGTTAAGGAAATAAATTGCATAAATGATAGTCAAGGTATGTTTTATAATAATGAAAAAAAAAAGTTCGAAAGTTTATAGTGATAGAAAACCTCTGCCTTTCGATCCTTTGAAATAACATTTCGTATTATCCTGGAATTTGTCTGCGCCGCCTGCAAAAGTGTGTGTCGGCTTCCCGTAATATCGTTGTGTACTGCAGTGTTGCATCGATGACAGGCGCTCCCATCGGCTGGCTTCTCCTTCTACATCCACTGCCGGAGTAGTTTCGCTAGGCAAGGGCATCTGATTTTATCATACCAAGCAAATCACTGTACATTAATGATATTAAGTCACATTATTCTCAATATATACTGAAGAGTAACATAATCCGTATTAACTCATGAGAAATTCAAAATTTACTAGACTAAGGTTGAGTAAAGAGAGTAATAATTCAATGTCAAGAGCATCACAAAATTAAAACCAGTCTTTTAATTTTGAAAACAAATATAATAATGAGCTAAACACTTACGAGTATTTTGTGATTTTGGACAAATCTTCATCAAATCGCAATTGATATTGTCCAAAAAGTAAACGTTACCTTTGTAAAAGTTTTTCCGCGTATCATGCGTTAATATCTGAATGATTTGAAATGAAACTTTCGCGGCCGTTTTTATTATGATTGGGAATAGGATAAATAATAATAATGTCAAAACATATGTTTCAAACTGTACATGATTACACGGGTGGCAATAAAACTAGTTGCTCTCAAGAAGCAAGTAAGGGACCATACCATCAATTCCAATCAAGGACCCAGAGGCATTTCCTAAAAGAAATTGTTTAACAAATACGTACCAATTTATTTTTCTCAAAATAAATCTTAACTATTAAAATAACTCAAAATTCGAGATTAATAACATCAATAGTATTAATTACTCTGATCCTGTCTGATCAGTTTTAAGTTACGTAATTACGGAAAGGATCCGGTAGTGTTATGTTTATTAGTGTAGATAATAAACGGTATGTACAATCCTCTCTCATTATAACGATATCCAAGGGACAGAGCATTTTGATCGTCATAGAAAAGGAGAGAAACCAAACTTTTATGCAATACGTTTAAAAAATGAAGTAATACCATTAACTCAACGTGCAACAAATATTTATTACATAAAATATTACTATTATTTACGAAAACATTAAATTTGGCCAAAAAAAACACATCAGTTTTAGTATTTTCTGCTGTATCGACATGTTCTTCCCCGATTAGTTTAATTATTTTTCTCCTCTTTTTACATAATTGGAAAAAATCCGTCATCCTAGTTTGCTCAAGTTTCCCAGTCAAAAGCACTGGCGACTGAAATACCATCGGTATGTGGAGGGAGCTATATCGGTATACAGAAAGATTTGAAACAAAAAAATTGCTGTTCATTTCATAATTATAGAAAGATTAGCTGATTACCGGAGGTTTTTCCTCAGAATAATCTTCTTTCGGTGAAGAAAAAATAAAATCAATGTATATTGTAAAATCAAAATACCTTTACTCACTGGTCTTTAAAAATATGTACAGCATTCTAATTTTTTCAAATTCATAATAATTCAAATTTAATACAAAACTTGACTGTATACACNATTTTCGCTTCTGAGACGTCACGCGGCTGGACCATTTCATTCAAAATTCTTGTAAAATCTAAACTATTCGTTGTCATTTCACGATTTAAAGACGCTTTTTATCGTTGTTAACTACACAAAACAAATAATTCATTAAATTTGATGATTGGTTTTTTTCCTTCGTAAATTACTCCCGTAAATTGATGTATTTTAATACTTCTATGTTTAACAACGTTGTATCGATAGGTTAATTTATTTAGATAGACAAACATTGTCGCAGACTTTTTTGTAGAATTCTATTTTGCCCTTCGTAGTTGTCACCTCTCTTAACCGTTTAGGCAGCGTGAACGAATAGAACTCTCGATTTTATTTTGAAAAACCTTTTCTATCTATCTTACCACACATTTTAAAAATATAAGTTAGCCTATGTTCAGCCTGGACATCTAGACAATCTTCCCGCTAATTTTCATCTCGATCGGTTGAGTGGTTTAGTCGTGATCAAGAAGCGAACAGACACACACATTTTCGCGTTACGCATTCATATATTAGTATGAAGGTGTGGATTATCGTTGTAAAGCGAGATCCACGGTTTATGCTTCTTCTCCGCAGGTTTCATCGAGAAGAACACGTGGGCAGGGCTGGACGACTTCTACGGGGAGTTGGGGAAGGCTCTGCGCGCCGAATGCGACCGCTTGCTGCCTCCCAAGAAGAAACATCGGCGTTCGCGGCCCACGCCACCTCTGCTTCCAGAGGCTTCTGGAGGACGACGCTCTGCCACCAGTAAGTAAATCCCCTCCCCTCCGCTTAAGGTAGAATTAAATCACTCCGATATCTTAAATCGACGGAAATAAACAGAGTAACATGTACTTATTGTGGGTCAACGTTAGAAAAACATACCTCACCGGACATTTAAATGAAATAATTGCAATTATAATTGATGGTGAAATACAGTGCGTCTTATGAAGAAAACTCTTATTTAAAAAAAAACAACTTTAAAATCACGACAGTGGTTGAAGTTTACTTTGATTTGTAGTACTATTTTTTACGTAACTTTTATCTATAGGTCACCTGACATCTGAGAAAAGTATTCCTCTTTTTCCTTTGGGGTGAGATGCCTAAATTACGTTGTCCTCGGCCGCCATGTTTGTTCCTGCTCTTGTGCTTCGTTTCAAACGAGTCAAGCGAGTTCCTCAATATTGTTTGTACTATATTCAAATACAAATTAAATCATTTTTATCATTATTATTCATATTGTTGTGTTTTATGACAACTTCAATAAAGATAAAAGAAAGCAATTATTCATCTCAATGATTTGAGTAACTCGGAGTTCTGGTTCCATCTCAAGGTATTCTATCTGCGTTGACTGAAGTCAAGTTGCCAACTATTCATACAACTTGGAAATATTCACCAAAGTAGATTTTATTAATTAATAATTCATTCTAGTGATTTTTTATATTGGATCAGGACAATTATTTTGTAGTTTTAAACTTTCATAATAAATTTATATTGTCCTTTGACTCTTTCTCTGACAAGAGTCGCATTGCCTCGACTCACCCTATATTAGATTTTAATGTAATCATCTCATTTATAGCGAGCACAGGTAATTTTTTATTGCAAGTTGTACCGAATATTGATGAATACTCTAAGATATTTCCCCAAAACATGTTGGTAATATTTTTCTACATTCTAACTGTTTTAAAGATCTTTTTAATTAGCTTCACTGGCGTTCTTAATCTTTAGACAACGGTCAGATTTTGGTTATCTCGAGTGAACTACGAAAAAAAACGTATGTTATAATTCTCTATGAAGATAAATTGTAAAACATTTTCAGACCGACTTCACAAAGAATGACTCTTGCCTTTTTAATAAACTCGTCTCGACAGCCTGCAGTAATTAATTGTGGAGAGAAATAGCTATTTTAACGCATGGACGTGTGTGTAACGAATCCACTTTCTCGCGTTTCTTTTTTACTTGTAAGCATGAAGAGTTGAATTTGTTTGTTCCATTTCACAGACGACTGATCAGAAAGAATGTTTAGTGATGGAATTAATGATACTGCCATTTTTTTCTCACAGAAAAGCTAATTCTTTTCTTCAGAATGACAGTTTCTTCAGTTTCTCTATTGCTCTTCGTATCAACCTCTATAGCTCTGTTATTTTTTAAATGCCGTCACTTCGTTGATAGGAAGTCTTTTTAAAGTGACACTTCTGATTAGCGGATTGTTTTTCTTGCGGTAAATCCTTGAAGTTACATACCCCGAGATCCTATTCGCAGTCAATATAATATCATTAAACAACAAGAATAAGTTAGGGACGACCTCTACACGAGGTTTGCTGTATTCTTAGAAACGAAGAGTTTCATTGTTTTACTTGTTTTCGATAATTACTGTTCTAGTAAAAAATAGCGTCTTTGTAATGCTTCACTCGAGAAAGTTGTATATTTTTCGTAGTGGTTCACAAAGGTTTCCAGGATAATGTGCATCCCCATTAGTCAACTCAAATTAATCGAGTCCTGTCGCCTTTTCACGATGCCAGTAAGCATATCAATAGTTGCCTCCAATGACTGGAAGAATATAGTTGGTGTCGTGTGGACACCACTGGCTTGATTTTAGAAACCATCCTCACCATTGGCATGCCAATGAGTTATCCAGCGAGTTTGACTCAAGGCAACTATTGGCATCCAATACCTTCCCGCTGTCGACGTCTCAGCTGTTACGGCTGTACTGGGTGTGTGGAGAGATCCAGGCCAATTGGAGAAGCCAATATCGTCTTCCAATCATTGGTAGCCACCTGTTGGCTTCCTTACAAGCATCGTGAGAACGCGTCGTAAAAGCATAGTGTTTCATTTTCCTATGTTTTTGCTTGTTTGTTTCTTCTCCCTGCAGGACGTTCCGCAGCAGCAGCCGCGGCGACCGCAGCGCTTCGTGGCGGTGGTCCCGGCAGCGTGAGCGGCTCCGCGGGCGGCGGCGGCAGTGGGGGCAGTGGGGTCGGGGGCGGCGTGCATGCGAGTGCGGGCGCTCGCGGTGCACAAGGGGGTGGCATGGGGTTGGTCGGCGGCGGCGGAGGGGCGGCGGAACCTCTTGGATATCTACTGCTGATCGTCTTGCTCATCCTGGCTGCGCTCAACGGATTGCTCTACTACAAGCTCTGGATGCTGGAGGAAGCGGCTGCCAACGCGGCGGCTGGATCCAGTGAGTGGCTTTACAACCTCTTTAATCCGACACAATCGGGATCAGGATTTTTTCCGGACCAGAGACTGAAGATTGGCCTCGCACCGATGACGCGTAGACTCGCGAGAGTCCAGACTTTTTAACATATTCACCTATCCGTGCTACGTCATTGCGAGGCCTATATTGCTATTAATGACCAGAACTCTGAAAAGGTGATACCTACATCATTTTATCAATTCCCCTAATATAACGCATCCTTTCTCTAGTGCCCTTACTCTACCTTTTATCTTCTCCTGGTGTCATTTCCGGATATGTATTTTTGATTCCTATTAGAGTCCTTACTTTCAGAGAGAACTGTCAGCCGTGTTCACAACTTTCGAGCTCGTAATTTCTCATCACAGCTATATGTACCTCTCACAATTCTCATAGCCCCTTTGGCGCCAGCTGTTCCTCGATGCCGTCCTCATATTGGTTGATTAGGGGAAAAGGGTGGGAGACATGGCACAATCCTGTGACCTACTACAGCTAATTAAAACCACTATGAGAAACTGCACGTAGAATTTTCCGGAAATATGAGAAATTGCGCGTTATATTTTCGCGTCTACCGGTTCTCTTTTGATTAAGGTCTCTACTATTAATGTGTTATATCATGAGATATAGTGTATATTAAGAGAATGTTCCTCCGCAGTGTCCCTGGGGCTGAGCGGCGCCGCTGAGTTGGAGGCGGCGCAGCGTTTCCTGCTTCTGCAACGCGCCACTTCGGCAGCGGCTGCAGCGGCGGCGGCGGCGGACGGCGACAGGGGCGACGGCGGCGGAGGGACCAAAGACGCCAAGACAGACGGGGGCGGCGGCGGCGTGGGTCCGCGTTCCCCGGACGATTGGCTGCGTCTGTTGCAACATCAAGAGGCGCTGCACAACGCTGAATTGGCGCGATGGCAACGCGTGCTACATGCCGCTGTGCGTCTGCTGCGACAGGTGAGCACGCATCCGTTCTGTTTTCTATTGTATTTGCTTGTTTATATTAATTGTACACGATTGTTGTTTGGGTGTAAGGAAGGGACTAATGACCCTTACCCTGCCAAATTGAGGAAAAAATAATTTTATTAACCCCCTCGGTAGCTTAACGCTAGTGCTCTCGCTTGACACGGAGAAACCCCACGTTTGATTTTCGTAGGGGCGAGAAAATTTGTAGCATTTCACTTCAATGTGTCAGTTCATATAGCTGAGATGATGGAAAGGTGAACCCTCTGCGACTAATCACCTGAATTGTAATACTTGGATATGGCTATCTGGACGGTGTTTCCCAAAAATATGTTTCTAGAAATTAAATCCATGTTGAATTGGGTCACACTAGCGCCCGTTATCCTGGTCCATTGTTGTTTGGAACAAATACATGTGTTATTTTCTGATTTTTTTTGTGTGTGTGAATATATCTATTGGTATATTACAAGTGACAGTTTAGTTAGATGCGTAATCACCTGACGAATCGAATTATGTATTATGGTGACGTATATTTACAGGTTTTTGTTTTGTATTTTTATTCATATCTGTCCTTACCTGTCGTTGAGCATTGACTGTCAAACAAAAATTCTGACCCTGAGATGATGGCCTAGGAAATTTCTGCGAAGACGTGAGTGCGTAAAGTACGGATTTCAGTGAAATAGCAATCGTTTAGAAATTCCGATCGAAAGATGGGTTTAGCTGTTCCTATGTACGATTGACTTATAAAAAGTCATTATTGTCGAAAGTACTACTTGTGCCCGAAACGACTACCAAGATCTCACATTGAATGAGTAAAGGTTTTTTAAATGATCACGGTTTATTTTGCGGACACGAGTAAACTATCCACGTGTCTACAGCGAGAGAAAGAGTCAGCGATCTCGCAATGCTGACATTGACTTTCACGTGGTCTTTAGCCTCCTCCCTCATTACTGTCATTCGCCGCGAGTTCTTAAGGTATACTTCGTGTGTCCAGATCATGACGTATCTCGCATGAGTGATACGAATGTTCAGGATATTTCAAGTAAAAAAGTTCTTCGTGACTGTCGCAATGTCACTAGAGATCTAGTGACTTGTTCCACCATATGTGGAGGCAACGAATTCTACCACCATTTATGTATACAAACTGCAATGATGAATTTCAGATTTTCTTCAGATCTGGAATTCGTGCTCGTCTATCCGACACATCTCCTTCCCAACTGCTGCCTCCTACAGTTAATTTTTTTCTCTCTCCTTTAATGAATTAAGGAATAAAATAAATCTATTTTTCTCAAACAAGTACCAAGTAGTGCCCAATTCAGATCCCTGTTGCAAGTATTGAAAATGCTCGGCAATGTGTCAAATAGGGCATACTTTTTCATTCATTCATTATTCATCCATTTCTCATCCATTGATTCAATCATGCAATCACTCACTACTCTAAAAGTTAATTAACATTATTTTCAATATACATATAATATTTTGAAATGCTGCTTCTGAGGCATAGCAATGCATATGAACTTCGGCGTTTTTTAAATTTATTTATTTATTTATTTCAATATGATTTTATCGTTCATAAATAATATCTCCAGTCTCTATGTCAACATTACTGTTTTTATTTATTGGGAAAGTATAATCGCCAACCGTAGTTGGTTTTGAAGCTTAAATAACTTTGGTTGTAATAATTTATTTTATTTAGTCCCAGAATCTAATTTTGTACTTCCAGGGCATTTTTATTCTTCGTATGATAGGATAGAATTACTTGGAGACGAAAATTATTATTTTATGTTATTTTATTGTGTCATTTTGTCCTTAAAATAACTTAGAAAGTTTTACATATAAGTGTTGCTCCCAACACCCAAAATTCAAATTCAAACACGTCAATGCCCTCATTATCGTTCGTTGGTTCGCCCTATTTGATTCGCTGCCAAGCTTTTTAAAATGAAACTACCTCAGTGTAGTCTGCGCCGTCTCAGCGGCGGTTCATCTCCATATTCGCGCTTGTACTGGGACTAGTATTTTCCACTAAGTTTTGTCGCCAGACAATTTCTTAAACATCTAAAGTGTGTATAAATAGATGCAAGAATATTTGCTGGTATCGTTTTTGAGCGTTTGATACATTACTTATTGACTATTTAAGCAACATATATTCTGTGTAATACTTGTATGAAATAAATAAACTTTTATGAAAATTTTATTATTTTCAAAAACGAATGAATTTTCGAATATTTTATATGGATAACTTTAACTGTAGTAAAAGATCTATTTTTTTTAAATTATAAGTTTCCGGACATTTTTTTTGAAGAGGTATTTTAATTGGCGTTAACGAATTTTGTCCTCTCCGCCAAGGGTATACAGGCTACGACATGGGTATACAGGCTAATGTATTGCTTACGGAGTCAAGCTAGTTACTTTTTTTCTTTAATAACATTTCTGTTAAAAATAATATTTTTACTTATTACCATTATTCATTAATTTAGCGGAGTAATTCAAATAAGAACAAAGAAAATAATTATACATTTGAATGATTTGACTATCATTACGCGGTACAACCACCTGAAGACATTAAGTTTTTGCCACGTAATTGCTTCAAATTTATTTATTCATATGATACAGTGCAAACAAAATTTTAGTTTGCAATTCTCCAATTGTCAATGTGAAGAGAAAAAAAATTATTGCAGGATGCGCGGAAATTTTTCTCCTAAAAAACTCTCTGGGTAAGATATATCAATATATAAAATGTTTCACACATTATTTTTGGAAGAGTTTCATGTAGTTTTCCTAATAGGGATGAGATACTGTATTCGGAAATGCTGAAATACGCATTTGATCAATAACTTAAGATGACTTTCCATCAACTTGAACTCGTCCTAATTGTCTTATTCCTACGTAGTTCTCCCATAAAGTTAAATATAAATAGAGGCAAGCGTCTCTGCTGCAGATTGTCCTTGATAACATGAGACAGAAGATACTGAGACGTCGCCCTCTCGCTCACGCATCCGCTTGGAGGGGGTACGGTGTCACTGTCCAACGACTTGTGGTCAACAGTCAGTGAGGGGAATAGAGTTCCCCCACCTAAGGCGATGTGCGAGAGAGACAGACATATCTCTACATCGTTTTCCCCTCAAGAGAAGCGCGTGTATCTACAAGTTCGTAAGTTCTCCGCTGGGGGCGTGCGCCTGGGCGTTGCAGTTGTTCCGTAATACAGTATTGTATTGCGTTTTGCATACTCTCGAGTACAGGACCTAACCTAAGGGGCTACATAAGTAAACTGCAGATCATAAGACAAGGGTAATGATGTTTTCTAATGGAACAGTTATTTCCTACCTTATCACAATTAGAGTTTTGGAACAATTTAAATTTAAAAAATGCTGAAATGTATAAAATCAAATTTGAAATCGACCAATTTAAACAACTGGCTGTATAGATAATATGTTCCGTAACACTTAATCAGAATACAATAAAACTTAAGAGTCCTTTGGATAATTGCCGATATCTGTAGGAGAGAACATGATGCTTAGGAGCTTTCTTTGTTTCCCTAGATGTTCAGTAATAAAACTAATGAATTAAAAAAACAAATTGTCGAACGCAAGTGTATGAATGAATCGTACCTAAGAATTAATCTTTCAATTGAATATACATTACTAGACTGAAATTTGTTATTTAATTACCTTTCTTCCCAAGGGACTTACATCTAGTAAGTACGTATTTGGCAAACACGGGGCCCCGAGCTGAGTCTGGCATTACTTCCACTTACTTGTGCTAGGCTCCTTCCTTTCTCTTTCCTGACCTTCCTTGGTCACCTCTTGTTCTTTTCGATCCTGACGCTAGTAGGTTGCGAGGAATAGGGTATCTTTCATTTTCCTAGTTGTAATGTTTTGATATATTGTAATTCAGAAGGGTTTTTAGTGAGTATGGTTGAGTCATTCGGCGAGTCCCACACCCGGGAAGAGTCATGTTGACTCTCCTTAGTGCGTAACTGCATTTTCCCTACCTGTACAGAATTTTAGGACTCTAATGACCTTTGATGTCGTCATCAGCCGTAAAGCCCCCCCCCTCCATAAAAGAAGAAGAAAAGATTACCTTTATATGATTATTGTATGATGGAAACAAGAACAATTAGGATACACCTAAAGCTCATACATTTGTAGATATGATGCGACAACCAGCACTGTAATTAGTTCAGAAAGTACTTGCAAATAATGTAGCCTGCATGCGTTGCTCTACATCGTACGTGTAAATAAAACAAATATTTATATTTGTTTAAGTAGTGTTATTTCTTTGAAATAAGATATTAAGACATTAAATAACGTTGAAGAGATACAAAATTAAGTAAATGTTTTAAATTTTGAATTGAGGTACTAAAATTAAACGTTACCTTCTATATTTTTCATTGACGTCTGATTAAACCCCTATCAAAAAATGATTTAAAGCATTTACTTTAAATCAACATTAAAATGTTCCACAAAAAATTGTAAAATCAAAATTTTATATAATTAAGACGAGGATGTGTCCCAAAAATTAAATTTTACAAAAAATTTTTTTATTGTAATTTGTTTATTTTTATATAATAATGAGTCTTTTACTATAATAGTGATTTTTAATCAATAATTTTCACTTTTCTCTTATAATTTTGTTCACACTTTTCTTAACTACTTTAAAAAAGACATTATTATGTGATAATTATAATTGCAAAATTAAAAGTTAATGGTGAACTGTATTTTTATTTCATTTTTTTTTCTTTCTTCAAGTCATAATTACGAATTATTTCATTTCATACTGTTTAGNAAGTCATAATTACGAATTATTTCATTTCATACTGTTTAGTACGCACTGCAAGAAGTGACATTTTAAGGGAAATATACATGGTATATAAATTTAAGGGGCGGGATTTAAAGTTTGTTAAAATTTAAGAACGATGTAGGAAGTCCGGTTCGCCCTCTGGATGACGTGAGCAAGGGAAGGTTCGTGATGACGTAGGCAGGAGTCGAGAGTCAATTGTGCTGTACGCGCAGGTGATGGTCAGCTGCGTGTGGAACGTAGAGTTGAGGAATGACATCGTCCTCGGACAGTCGCTCTTCACGGCTCACGCACCGGACGTCTGGCTCCCTCCCTCGCAACCACAGCACGCCTTCCGGAGTGTTGACAAGCGCCAGGTACGTCTGCATCCCTTCTTGAATCGGCGATCGCCAACCGATGGTCCGCGTGAAACGTTGGGCAGTGCGCTGAAAATTCGCGGTATTTCACCATTCTAAAATGAAAGTGGCGGTTCACAGCTTCTAGTGTGAGAGCCAAAGACAAAAATAGTCACCTGTCCCTCCACCCTTAATGAACATTCCGCTCGGTTCCTCCAGGTTGAAGTTTTTGATCACCTACTAAACTCATAAAATTGACAATAATACTTTTCTTAACGTTTTATTACCATTATTATGTAATATGTATGACCACGTGGAGGGCAATAAACTAGTTTACTCTCCAGAAGCAAATAAGGGACCATCTCAAGGGCCGTAAGGCAGAAGCGGATTGAAAAGATGAGATACAAAGTTAGCTACGTTTTATATATCAACAGGAAACTAACAAATTTGTATTTAATGAAATCCAAAAAGGATGGTTCACGAGTACGTGTTATTATCAAATCTTTAAATTATTCGGAACTTATAGTTTATAAATCGTAACTCAAAAAGTAACTCTAAATTTCAGATTTATTATTATTACAATAGACCGCCTTCTTCCCTAGGCAGAACCTAGAGAGCTTTTGTATATAAAACCCGCCTCTACCGGAAGGAAAACCGGAGAAATNGGGCTACAGAATTAATGTACACAATTAATGAGATATTTGTAGTATATATTAAACTTCGAATGAAGTTAATACAATATAATTACGATAAAATTGAAAAAAGATGAGATCAACCATAATTGGAGGAAAGAACAAGACGTAAGCTCTTATTTTTGTCGTAATTATACCGTGTTTAGATCAATTTTCTTTGTTGTTGTATGTAGATTGCAAAATAGTGTTAAAATGGTGGTATAACGTTAAATAAAAAAAATTGTTTCTAATTTCTTGGGTCCCGTTGGTGATGCCGAGCGGTGTGCTCATAAAGGGTGGAGGGACTCTGCACAGGGAAGTCTCCTTAGCTGTCAACTGTCACTTTCCTTTGCGAATGTGTAACTGCAGTATTTGACCGTCTGTTGAAGATACTATTTTGCTATGACATAAAAATTAGATTATTAAATTTCTTCGAATCCTTTTTGAGGAACGAAACNTGACCGTCTGTTGAAGAAACTATTTTGCTATGACATAAAAATTAGATTATTAAATTTCTTCGAATCCTTTTTGAGGAACGAAACAGTAATAATCATTGATGTAATTGTTTCCTAATCAGGTGTTAAAAATCTTCGACAACGTATATATAACATCTTACGATTTTGTTTCATCAACTGTAAAAATGAGTTTTCACAATTTTCATAATTAAGAGATATTTTACGTTTGTTGTATTAAAAAAGTGCTTACCAAATTATTAATAAATTGAAATATTTATGTCTATTATTTCACAAGCGTATTTATCNGTTATTTCACAAGCGTATTTATCTAATTTTTTTTAATCCCTTTGTGGTCGGTGCTAATTAAAACGATGTATTTTGTGGTCCACGAGGTCAAAAGATCACTTAAATTGTTTCTGTTCGTTACTTTATTCGCGTGCAAAACTATGCATTGCAAAAACTCCAACTATTAGACGAGTCTCGCTTCACATTACAGCGACACTCAAATCTTTACAGTATGCATCCAGGATGTTTTTTTTTCTTCTTCCTGATTGTCTCTCTAAGATATTGAGGGTGTCCTGAAATCAAATTCTGAATTTAAAGATACCATTCCTTCGGTTTTATGTTCACAATTACAGATTTATTGGTCGATCATTGTAATAATAAACTTTATTGTCAAAAAAGCAGAGGACAATAAACTAATTTACTCTCCGGAAGCAAGCAAGGGACCATCCCATCAATTCCGATCAAGGGCCCTAAGGCAGAGGCGGATTTGACATTTCAACATACTTCTAACGATTAAAAAAATTGTCCGACACGTGTTATAGTATTAACATAATTCCAACAAATATCGTATTTAATAAAACATAGAAAAGTCATTTCACAAGTACGTATTATTATCAAGTTATAAACCATCGGAAAGTATTGTTGATAAATCGTAACAATAAAATAACACTAAATTTAATAGAATAACTCTTAATTGCGATAACGACTATGAAATCTGAAACAAAACATTTTCGCAGCAAAAGTCGACGAAATGCGAAGGCAACGAAAACCGATGTTTCGTATAAAATCCTAAGACGTAAGTGTAATCTGAAATCGCCGAGTGCAATGCTATAAATGTCGTCTGTTCAATAATCCGGAACTGTGTGGTGGAACTTGTTGTATTAATGGGAGGAAATTGCATTAACGCCAACGCGCGAACTCTCTCGAACCCTGGAGAGGTTTGATAACTCTGTTGGATGGACCCTGAGTTGGGGGCTTTGGGTCGTTGGACATCCGATAGCCAACGGCAAATGGTGCTCTGCGTATTCCGCTGTTTGTATTAATGGGACATTTTGCTTGAGCGAGGGGAGAAGAGCTGAGAACGTAAGCGTAGAATGATGAGTGGGCTACCGTACTATATGAGTGACAAAATTTAAATGACATTCTTTCATTAACATTTATAAGACACACCTTGAATTACTGTAAAAATCGTGTATTTCCAGTTTCTTCGCTCTAGGAGCTGCCAAGACGTGAAATGAACTTGGGGGTGGGGGGACTCGCTGTCTGTTTGGCAAGAACTCTATCATAAAATGCATTAGATTGTTAGTAATGCTTGAAGATTCCTAAAGATTCAGTAGTGAATCTTGATGAATGATGTTCTATTTTTTCAATTCTCCGGCTTTAATTGACCCCCACGTGTACTCTTATGTTCCATAATGACATACTCTTTTCTTGTTTTAAAACTTTTTCTCTATTTTATAAAATTTCAAAACATCTGTGTCTCAATTTATTTTTTTTAAAATTAATATTGCTTATTTTATAATTTTTTTGTATGTGTCAGTGTTTCCATCGTTTGTGAATAATGTTATGTACTTATGTGATTAAGTGTAAGAGAAGACGTCTTCACTTCGCCATCAAATAAATGCATTATTATTATTATTATTTATAAACAATTGTTTGAGGATTATTTGAGGTTATTTAATGAGAGAAATAATTTAAAACAGTAATTTTTGTTTTGGTAGTGCCATGAAGTAATTGTGCACGTAATTAGTTTGTTTTTGGATGAGACAAATTACGTCACTCATAGCTCATGAATCGAGCTTCATCCTTTGTTCGAAGAATTTCTCTCCACACATCCTGATTGTTTTGAAAGTGTGGGTTCGATCAGAACGAAAGTAATATTCTCGTCAGTTAGACATGAGCCCCAACCGGCAGCTCTTCTTGTGGAGACACGCTGCCTTATAATTCATGGCGCCTTATTTGTAATAGTTATCCAGTAGGGATTAACACCATGAGCTTTGACGTATGCGTCACGATCTCTTACTCACGCTAGTGAACTGAATCGTAGCTGTCTCCAGTATGGGGGAGGGGGGGGGTTCTCAGGTCTTCTGGGGTTAGGTCTAGGTGGAAATGGTGAACTGTTGAGGAAGGCAAACGCGCGGTGGTAGTGGTTAGCACCCCTGCTATCAATGCAGGGGCCCGGGTTCGATTCCCGGCTCGTCGCCGAAAGTTACCACGAACTGAATAATTGTTTACGAGAAGTTTTCATGGATGATAAATTAAAACTTAACAACAGCGAAAGAAAAAACAGTCTTACAAGTATGAATTTGAAATACTTTATTAGAATTTTTTATTGAAATACCCTTTGCCGTGGGTTGAGATGTCACTGACCTGCGAATATACAAAAGAGGTGGAGGTTTATCTCAAACTTTGCTAAGTTTCGCTTAGTTTCATGTCATGAGATATTTCTTCACCAATTCTACCGTTTCCGCATAGAAAACGTCTCTACGTCATGACGCATCTCCCGAATCTCGGCCTCTACTTCATTCTCGCCCTCAACGCTTCTCCAACTCAATTACCTCGACGTCGTCCTTCGCGCACGAGTCATCCCCCTCTCCCCTCCCGCTGCTTCCACTCCCTCGTTCGTTCATTGGTCTTCCACGAATCGCGGCGGCGGCGGCGGCGGCGGTGTACGTCGCAGGGATATCCACACTCCACAGCGACGATGGAGGGATGGCGTTGTCGCTTCCAACGTACTGAGGAGAGCGACTTTGACCTTCCGCTAGGTCGAAGAGGATATTCCTCATCTTGTCTGCACAAGACCTATTGGGTCAGGTTTTCAGTTGGGTGATTCTGTAGAGAAGACCGAATGATAGAGGTTTCCAATGAAACATCACTCGCTCACTCGTAGAGGGCCATTGTATAAAGTTATTTAGTACGTCATTTACCCTAGAGAAGGCTGCTTGGGTGAGATTTTTAGGTTGGGGTATTCCTCACCTACAATCAAAGATTCAGCCCGTGATTCCGTCACTCCGTACCGATATAAAGATATGCTGAAACTACAGGCCTCTACTCTAGACATAATTATCTGCTTGAAATAAACTTTTATTCTCTCTTAAGAACATTTAATTTGACATTTTCCTCTTAATTTGTATTTAATTGAATCGTTGAAGGGACCCCCAGCCCTCCATTTAGGGCCTCTTCTTAATACAGTCGCTGCTGGGTTTCACTTCAGACGCTCTTGAATCTTTGGGTCTCACCCAGGCTCCAAGTATTTCCCAGATATGGACCACAATACGTCGTTTTTATTCGACAATCCAATGCCTCTCTTGTGGCACAATATCGGGGTGATTTTCTATTTTAAAAGTGGTACTAAGTGTCGGGTATAAATCAAATTGTAATTGCTCTTAACATTGAGTCAAAGAGATACAGAGTGAGCTAATTTTCATTGCAGTTTGAGTGCATTACACGCCCTTCAAATACATCGGAAGTCTGGTGGCAGCGTCTTCGTCTTCCCAAAATACTGAAGGGGAGAGCGCGGGCTCGAACCTTGTTCGGACGAACTACGTGAGGTTTTCTGCTGGGGTTTCCCTCACCTACTCCAAACAAATGTGAGTTCGGTGCCGGACGTTTTTCGACAACCCAGCATCTCTCCTTCCCAATTTCACCTCCCAAATCACATTTGGGTGAAAAAGTTCTAAACTTAAATAAATAAATTTGTTGTCAAAAAACAGTGACAAACTGCACATGACTACGTGGAGAACGAACTAAATTATTCTACGGAAGTAAGCAAGGAACCATCCCATCAATTACGGTCAAGGGCCCGAAGACAGGCGGATTGAAACTTTCAACACATCATAAGACTCATAAGGCTAGATTAATTAATAAATAAAGTAGAACAATACGAGTCATTTAATTAAAATGATTAGTCAATGAGTTCCCGTAATATTTTTTTCTCTCAAAATAACCCCCTGATCGTGTAAAATACTTGGAAAGAGATAACCCTCGATGACCCATTTCGAACCCCGTCTCTCCCTCTCTCCTGGCGCCATGGACTCCCCTGGCGGAGATGACACGAACTGCAGCTGTAGCGGCAAGAGCGACGGGAGGCGTTGACCCTGACCCTGCCGAGTCTCCCTTCCGCGTCCCGCCGCCCACGGTGTGCTCGCCCGCTCCCGCCTCTGTGCTGGGCTTAAAGCCCGGGCGCTGCTGCTGCTGCGTTGGACGAGTGGGTGAAGAGGTGGGTGGTGGGAGAGCGGCAGCGCGGTGGGTCGGTAGGTCGGACTTGCGCAAAGGCACTGCTGGTGCTGGCTGTGCCCTTCTGTCCCCGCCTCTGCCGCAGTCGATCCCCTCCACTGCTGGTGCTGGTGATGCAGAATTCCGCCTCCAGAACGACGTTTGTGCGCTCCGCTGCTCTGCTCTTACTTGTTTCTTTATTTCGTCCTAGGGATTGCTTTCCAAAAACGAGTCTCGTAGCATTGTTTCGGGTTCGTGCAAGTATTGATCACGATATTCTAGTTTTAATAAGAAGAATTATATTGATAACAAAAGCCTACAAAATTTGTCTTTTCATCTGGGGTTTCGATTAAATTGAGTGATTTAGAATAAAAATTGCTGCGCTGAAATCAGAAATAACATATTTTTTTAAAAAAATTTATTACCTGTCTTTTGGCGATGTTCAGGTTATGAGGTCTGCTCTTCCACCCAACCGTTGGTCTTGGGAGAGGGAATTGGGAAGGAGAGATGTTGGGTTGACAGGGAACATGTGGAATCGAACCCTCATTTGTCTGGAGTGGGTGAGGGGAAATCCCAGCTGAAAACCTCAGTTAATTCGTCCGAGCAAGGATTGAACCCGTGCTCTACCGATCAGCGGAATCATGGAAGCGAAGACGCGACCACTACACCACCGCTGTATGTTTTCTCTGTCACGTCAGGGAATATTATAATCTTAGAGACAAAATGAATGTAATTGTACGTAAATGTCGAAATTCCTTATCTAACGCCTCTGCTTTTTAACTCTAAAATTTCCTTCACATACAACAGAATGAATCGGAACTCTTCACACACACTAGTGATGTCCTTATGCACCAATGAAATTGAGAAAGGACAACAAAGACTGTATTTGTATCCAACATATAATCTAAAAATGCAGCATCTTCCACAATATACAATCTCTAACTTAGCATATCTCGTCATGGAATATATTGTAATAGTAGTGATATCTATTGTTTTATTTCTCCACAATATTCGTTTTGACTTAGCATTTTTTAAAAAAATGTTTGTTACAAAAAATAGAACACATTTAACAAACGTACAAATTTTCTTTGTAGAATTATAATTTTTTTTTGCCTAATTGGCATATATAAATGCTATTTTGAAATCAGCATTAACGAAATACTTAAGAACAGTCGAAATCTTACAAACCCCAAAATTTCGTTGCTTCGTATAATCAGAAGACCCGACTCCGTATTGTAACTATCAACTAGAGACAGTCCAGGAGAATAATAGCCATAAACTCTGTTTTCATCGTGTAATCCTTACTGATATACTGTCTTCAAGTCATAAATTAATTCTCCAAATTAATTGGACCACATTCTTCGCAGACATTGCAGAGTCCAACACAAAAAAAAAACATTCAAAAGATAATATCTGAGAAATTTTTTAAATAAAACAAGTCGGTACAGTGCCAATAGTAAGACTCAACAAGAGTAATTCCAAAAACTCTAAATTCGAGTTAAGAAATATTGACTCTACCGAAGTACAAAGCAAGAAGACAAGAAAAAAAAATGACCTGTTCCGAATACTAGGCCAATGTATTTTAAAGTATTTTGACGTGCTGTTCGAATTCAAAATTGCTCCATCGTCACCTAGTTGTTTTTTAATACAGAGTGATGAAGCAATTCTGAACCCAGATTCGCATTCAGCGCGTCCAAATACTTCAGGATACATAGGTCAGGTCTCTGGAATTGATCAATGTTTTTTTCTCTTTGTGAGCCTTTGTAACCAACGCTTTACTCTACTTATTTATATCGTGTCTTATTTATGCTGTGACGTGGTTCCGCTCGTCCTGCTAACCACGCGAATTAGGCAGATGAGTTGGTGAGGGAAGAGGTTTGCTAGTGTAAGATTTCGCACTGGTATTGGTCTGGACAAGACTCCAGCTGAATACTGCACCCAACGTGCCCGACCGGGGGATCGAACTCGCGCTCTCCCAATCACGCGTTCGAAACGAGCAAAGATCGCTACCACTTGTGTGTGCGCGTATGTGTCATGTCGTAACGTCGGTTATCCGAACTGGCATCATAGGAAAAAGCAATCGCAACGATGTCGCTGTTGCCAATCTCAGGACGTACTGCAGTGGAACCCCTCTTACCCGGCCTCGGATAGACCGGCCTAATTTCTTTTTCTCTCACTCAGCGTATAATAGCTGCCAGGTTGCTACTCAAACATGGACTAGTTGACGGGCCTTTCCTGGGAAGTGAAACGCAGTGACACGACTTTCGGTGCGAAATGTGTTTGTGTAGTGGGGGAGGGAATTCGCCAGTTTTGTTCCCTTCTAGGTTCCGAATGTCTTTTTCTACGCATCTTTTTCTTTTCGGAGTCGTTTATTTACAGTACAATAAAATAAGTTGCTATGACGTCTCATTTATATGTTTATTCGTGATAACCTGATGAAATTGTAAGGTCTCTTTGAACGAGAATCGATTTTTCACTGGAAGCTCGAATTAACCGACCAGATCGGTTAAGAAGGATTCTCCTGTGAGACCAGGCAGCACTCGAGGACTAATCGTATCTTATTCGAAGTTTTAAAGGTGAGCATTTTCTCTGAAATTAGTTTATTCGAAAGTCACTAGTACCGTACCTAATGTGTATTTGTTAGAAAGTGGGTTGATAGTTTTACGAAGGATACGATTTTTGACGAAATATTATATTCGCTTTTTGTACAAACTTTCTGAGATCTATTGCGTCGTTTTTTAAGTTGTATTATCCGAACCATCCCTGACAACGATTGCTCTCACTATAATAAACACTCTGCTATAAATAAATTGGGAATTTGTAAGTGAAATTGGTGAGATGGGGAATATTGTGAATAGAGAATTTGGTCAAGAAAAAAAGTTGCAGTAAAGATACTAGATTAGTGCCCGCTTCCTCGCGGCAGGGCCAGGAACAGGTGACTACTTTGCCGAGATGTGCAATATAGTAAATCATTAATGATTTCCTATAACTGACGAGGTGGACGAAACAAAAAAGGAATAAAAGTGAGTAAATATGTTTTTTTTGTAGCGATGCTGTGATTTATTTCATAGTATTTATTTATTTTTCGGTCTATCCTTGTTACGAATTCTTCTGTGTAACATTGTATTCTCGGTCCGCCATTCGTTGCACTTCCCTGGACGTTCGATACATCGGATTGCATGGACATTTCATGCAGATTGCTGCGGTTGACCCCATTATGTCACCAGCTATTAGCGCTTTACGGCGGTCTGTAAACCAACGACTGCCCCCGATTATACTAATGAGCTGCTGGGATTTGCGTTTTGTTCTGAAACTCTGCTTTCTTTCAACTGTTCATGATGAATGAAAACGTAATGACTCGCAACCGAACCGTGGATTAGTGGACACACTATCTGCTTAAGCGGATATAACCTCCCGACCCGCTGTTTCATCATTCAGCGTGGTTTACGATCTCTACCTTCACCGAAATTTATTGGTATACGTCCAGGTGAAGGGATTATTCAAGTGAGAAAAATTCCTACATCAAATTTGGTTACGTATTCTGAGGAAAGAATACACAGAAAAAGCCATTGAAATGTAGAGAAACGTTAATGAAACCGGGGACCTGGTGACTACAGCCAAAGGAGAATTATGGGCGGCATTGTTCCTGAACTCTTAAGAGGTTCAATTTATCACTCTTCAATTTTACGTCGTTTGTTTCTTTGATAATTGAAAATTGAAGTTGATAAATGGCATACTTTGTACAAGTGTTACCAAATTAATAATTGATATTTGTTATAATTGTTATTGTAATTAATAATATAATTGTTATTAATAACACCTGAATAATAAAATTAATAATACCGTATTAATAAAATTAAGAATACCAGATTTTTAATTTTTAATAATTTACTTGATGCATTTTATTTGC
>NNCF01126804.1:410921-430512 GCA_002313205.1 Laupala kohalensis
CCATCAGGCGATTCGTGGAACCGCCAGCAATTGGTTTACCAACTGTGACAGACAGAGGGTTTGATATCTAACCTTTGACTGAAATAACAGTGTCTGAAGTTAACTTCTCAACTCTTCTTAGCAGACGTGGAACAACAGCGCGCTTCCGCTCTATTGCTTACGTCTGCGGGGACATTAGTTCATGCGAACCACTGCGTAACGAACACATTTCTCTTGAGATTTTATGTAAGTTCGTACGAGTTTTGTTTTCAGCCATGGTGCATATATTTACATACTCAAGTCTGTGTCCTGAAAGAGTTTATTGCTTTTGTAGAATTGGTGACTACCATTCTGTATTGATGATGCCCGGGGAATCGTGAGATCTATTCTTCGTGTCCCAATAAGATTTTTTTAAAGTCGTTTTATTCCACACACCAGACAATATTCACTGTAGCGCCATTATTTTCTCCGTGAAACCTGACTGTTGTTACCAATACTTAGTCTTCTCCAAACTTGGACCAGATTTCATTGTTGCGATTTCCACTGTATCCCTCTCATGGTATGTGATTGGCACGTGATTTAAAAAAAAGTATGTTTGTATTTTGTGTAAATATGCAAACTGGTATTACGGTTGGATCTATCACAGTGATTAAGTGAAAGTTTGTGCAATTTCTAATAAACTCATCATAACTTGATGTGGAATCAAAACTATGGAATGTTGAATTACAAACTTGATTGATACTGTCAAACGTCTATCTTGTTCGTTATTTTACTTCTAGTATGTTTCTTTTTCTTTTTTTTTGCTTTTTGTAATGTATTTTTACAACAAATTTACTTTTCAAACTTATCTTCCCGTAGAAAAAATGTAAACCAGTAAACTCGGAATATAAATTACACACGATATTAGAATGAGATGTGTGCTAAGAAATTGAGACGATAAATAATATATAAAAATATTATTATTACTAGTCTATATCACATATCTATTCTCAATTTTATATTTCATTATTGTAACGAGGGAAATTTGTATTCATGGCCTGAGGATGTTCTACATTCGGTCGAATAAACTCTCCCCAAATAACCGAAAGAACGGAAACGAGAGGCTAATTCAGATTTTCTACATTTGGGTTCCTTTTTAATTTTCCCGTATTAATTTATAGCTCCCAAGATTGCATAGTATCCGGCTTCTTAGGTTGCACTCGTGTAGATAGAATTAAATCACTGAGGTCTCTGAAATCGGCGTAAATAAACAGAGTAACATGAGCGTATTGTGGTTTTAACTTGAGAAACATACTTCACCGGCCATGAAATAATTGCAATTATAATTGGTGTAATACATTGCGTCTTACGGAAATTTTTTTTTTTTTAAGGCTTACTTTTAAATCACGAAAGTGAAGGAAGTGTAATAAATATTACTTCACTTTTATCTATAGGTCACTGGTCATTTGAGAAAGTTATTTAACTTTTTTTTGAGATGTCACGANAATTTTACTTCACTTTTATCTATAGGTCACTGGTCATTTGAGAAAGTTATTTAACTTTTTTTTGAGATGTCACGAAGCCGTTGCCCACGACCTCCATGTTTGGACGTGCTCTTAAGCGTTTGAAAGGAGTCAAGCAAGTTTCTGAATATTGTTGGTTTTGAACTATTCACGAATTAAATCACGTTTCTCTTCTTTATTAATATTTTTATAACAATTAGAATAATAATGAAAACAATCATACGTCTCCGTGATTTGTCTGACTTGGGAGAGGGGGGGGGGCGTTGGTCCCATCTTCGGATCGAGAGCCCTAGTGGAGCAGGCGCGACTGTTTTGAACGCGGCCGTGTCCTTGACGCGACCGCTTCATCTATTCAAGGCGCCAATAAAGCAACCCACTGCCCAAGGCTGACGCGTTATTCCTTGGATAGGGCAGTTATGGAATAATCTCCTTCAAATACACTGTTTTATCTCACGCTTACAAGATTTCTTGTCAAACTAATTTTGGGGGATCATGTCTGTGTTGTTTTCATGCTTATAATTGTTTCCTGTTAATTGGAATTACTAATGGATGTGAAGGTCAATTTTTTGAATTGTTGAGGTCTCTTGCTACCTCCTACACCCGCCAGCCCGTTTTACCCATTACTCACCTGTGGATTACGTAATTGGAAAATGATTTATTTTTTTTACAATGATTTCGCAGATATTCGGCTATACTTAAAAATGGGTAAAGCGTAACGGAAAAATATTAAAACATGCAATCAATTAATAATAATAATAATAATATGTAAATTGAGAGTTTTTTCCAGGTTGATTTTTTACTTTAATCTTGTACATAATTGTGTCGTGATTGGTATCATTTTATGTTCTGTATTCCTAAAATTGAATCCGAGACAGATATCTTGGGTAGGTCTCGGAGGTAGTCCGCAACGACTAAAATAGAATGTTAATTTGTGGAACTCTGTTAATGACGTTGTTAATTCTGTTTCTCCGCAGACGGAAGATTCCTTATCGGAGCTGCAGTTGAGCATCGCGCCGCTAGGGTCGCAGCAGGTGTTGGCCACGCTGAAGGCGGCGGCGGCGCAGGCGGCGGCGCGGCAGGCGGCGGCGGCTGCAGCTGCTGCGGCGGCGGCACCACCACCGCCTCCACCCGCCCCCGAGCAGCAGCACACTCCGCCCCCGCCGCGCTCCGACCTGTGACGGCACCGTCCCACGGCCTCCTCGCCCGTGACGACGATGACGGCGGCGCTAGTACAAACACTTCGAAGAGCTTCCATCGTGGGGTTGACCAGTGATCGGACCTTGATCTCGAAGGATCAGTCATTAGTGTCGGCTGGAGCGTTCTGGACGCTGAACGAGTGCTAGTTGTTAGTTCTTCGTCCCGTTCCAAACCCTCTCCTCGTTTCCTTCGAGCCGCGTCGCCCTCCGTCGACGATAGATTGCGCATGCGCTGACTGTCCTTGAGCCTGACGTCAGGGGCGGGCGTTCACCCTTCTCTCCATCGCGGCGGTATTTCTGTGCCGGCCATTCACGCAGCTAAGTTTAGGTTCGCTCCCCGCCGTCGCTCAACAGGTTCGAACTGGAAGGGAGGGGCGGAGGACTTGAGCGCTGCGTCGCGGGGCATGCGCGCTGACACGGCTCTCGCGCAAATGGACTTGCTTTCTTTACTTCGGTTCACCGAAGTATATCGTTATATATGTAATATTTATGTACATAGTATTGTTTATTTTGGTATTTATTATGAGTTTTGACGGGAGTATTTTTTTCCCTTCCATCGTTAGATTTCATTGTCATCGCTTCCTGAACTGCGAAGTGCAATGTCATTGCCTTGGCGGATGGCGTCATCGATAGCGGTCGTATCTATAGAGGTTCTCTTGCATTGCCGGAGCGCCGGCCGACCTTGGCCGCCGCACTGCCTGATGGTGGTGGTGGCGGCGGGAGAGGGAGCAGTACCAGAAACAGCAGAAGGGGTGGGGGAAGAGGAGGGGAGTTATTGCACGAGGGAGGCGGGGATCGCTAGGTCGCGCCTGCGCACTCCTGCTCTGGCAACCGCTACCACCGCCGCACGGGAGCAAGGCCAGCCCTTGACCTTTGACCCTCGCGCGTCATCACCCTACCCCTACCCCATCCCCCCTTCCTTCCGTCGTTAGTGGATGTTCGTTCCGCCGAAATTGGGGCGCAGCCGACGGCGTCCCGGGAGTCTGCCCCCACCCCTCCACCAAATCTGTGGAGGTTGCTGAGGAATGGTTCTCTATCAAACACGTTGGAGTTCATTACGAAAGGGTAAATCTTGGTAGCGAACGATATATTAAATTTCAGAAGTTCATGATTGCAAGATTCGGTTAAGGTAGGAGAGTGTAATCTTAGAATTGTAGTCGTTAAAAAGTATTGGATTGTAATTGGAAATTCGATATTCGTAGAAGCTGTCTNGGCGGGGCGAGGTGGAGGAAACATTCGATGAACTGAAGGGAAGAACGAGTCGAGATTCTGTGAGAGTTGGAGAGGGGTGGGGAGGAGCGTCGCTACAGGGGTGGAGGTACGCGAGTGCACCGCCCCTTTCGTATGTAGGTCAAGCGCAGCCGTTGCCGCCGTTGCTGAGGCAGTAGCGGTTAATGGCAAAGCCACTGAGCGAAGGATTTTGAAGGGTGGCGGTTGGAAGTGGGGCAGGGGATTGTTATTTGTCGTTGGGCCAATAGACGAACAAGGACTCGCAGATTACAAAAACAACGAATGCTACTCCAAGGCCAATCTTCCATCGCTGTTCTCGACTGAGTGGAATCGTGAAGAAAAAGGAGGGTTATAGTTTATCGTAGAACAAAAATATATCGATGGCATTGCATTTCGAATCAATCAATTATTCATTTAATTACGAATATTTATGCGACACTATTTACGGTATTGTAAATAATAATAGTCGCTCATTTTCCTTAAGAGTTGAAACAAATATGATAATTTGATTTCGTATTTGTGTAACATCGTTATTTTTTCGGCGAACAATTTGATTCCCCTGACCGTCAACGAGGATAGAAAAATGTCCCTTCACTTTTGATGGAGAGATGCGTGGAATAAATGAACACACAGAAAAATAAGTTTGTACAGAATAAGTCGATATTTTTATGTACAGTTCTTCAGAACTGTTGTGAATATAAATGTAAATATACTGTGTCCTAGGAACCAATTCTACTTTATTTGTGGGAATTTGTTTTTTGTACAAACTGAATGTAAAAATAAAATACGTGTGTTTGAGTAGTTATGGAGATAGAAAGTAGTGATTGATATGAATTTCTTTAATTCCGATCTTTATCGGTTTCATCGCTAGTAAACGTTTTTCATAATATATTTTCCGGCTGTGTAGATTAGTGTGGAAACAATTCAATACAAATTTCAATGTTTATGCGAATTTGTCTGGAATTGTTTGACAAATGTGCTTCCTTAGTAGATATGTACGTATGCCCATTCCATGTTTTTGTACCTGATAATTGTCACGTAGTGTGCCCGTCAATGCTACTGGTATTTCCAGAGTGAATTGTACAGAACTGATATTTTTTTTGTTTTTTTTTTCGATTCACCGTTATTAAATGCACGGGCCCTAGTTCCTCGATAAAAGACAGGTAGTTAATATTCTTGGAAACTTTTCAACTTTGTGTTATTAAGGTTGGAATCAAGAACATGTTCCATCTAACTATAAACCACTGGTTGATCGGATCATCAATTACGTCTATATCACAATTTGAAATGAATTATTTTGTATTGCTTTATATCCGTTAGAAATGATCCATCGTATATTGCAAATACTTTGGGAGATCTTAACTTGTAGATAGCAGTAAGAAGAGCTTTGTAGAAAACAAACACGAATAATATGGTGCCTTTTATAAGAGCTTTAAATGTGAAATCCATTTGAGATTTCCTATAGAACAGATTAGATTAAAATGTCACATAATTAGGGTTCATAATTCGGTCATAACCGTTGTTCCCAAAATACGTCGTTTAAGAAATTAAATATTTATCCTCTACACCACGAATATTTTTTTTCCCTATCAGAATAAACTTAATTCGTTATTTTCTCCTAATCTGATATTTGGACGCAACAAATTTCCCTACCACAGGGTGATGAGGTAGTAATGAATATTGCTTTGCATCATTATTTTTTTTTCTCGCAATTATAGAGCCTTGATCTATCAGCCAGAAGGTTTTATTTCTACCGAAGAGACGGAAAGGGACTCGGGGGAAAATTTTTCTTTGATAACGTTGTATTAAATATTTATTGTAATGTATTTATTGCCTGTCTTTTCCATTTGTCGTAGATGTATTTATTCGTTAGACTATTTATTTTACTATCCCCTGGGCGAAACTAGAGAGTGGTCTGTGAGGATGTTATAGAATGCAATAATTGCGAGTATAAAACTTTTCGTTTTTTAGTCCTCTCAGAAGTTCCCTTTTTCTTATTACTTTATTCTTTCTTTTCTTTGTTATTTTTGAATTTTTCGTCCCCAAATTTAACCTTTATTATCAGCCTTTGTCTTTTCGCTACTTCACTGTACCCCGCGAGTGTTTATTTTGATATTGTTTTGGTAGCGTTTTGTTCTTGCTCCAATGACCTAACATTTCCCTTTCATCCGGCGCGTTGGCAGCACTTTCACCACTGCGCATTTCTCGCCCACGCGCTCCCAGTTTCCCGGGACACCTGCCCTCGGCGTGCACTCGGAGAGACCCCGGGAAAACGAAATTCCAACTATATGCGACGAGAAAATAAATGTCAGTTCACTATTTCATACACACAATTTTGACAATTTTTTTAAATATCCTCCTCCTAAAAAAAATAACATTTTCATTATCTCCTCCTTACGAATATTTATTATGGGAAATGTTATTGATATTGATAATACATAAAAGTAATCAATAATAGTTTACTTCTATTTTCCTACACATTGGTTTTAAAGTAATTTAAAAAATACAATGCTTAACTAACTTCTTTATTACACAACAGTACATTACATTTTCCTTTGTCAAGAAATAACCAGCTTCAGTTATATTTTGCTTTCGTGAATAAACGTGTGGCTTTAAAAATCCTCACTCGTGCACACAAAAACTGAATGATGATTCGAAAAAGAGGAATCAGTGTTCGACGAATTATGAGAAAAAGTTCGTTGATGAGGTGGCCGGGGAGTGTTGCGGGCGAGAGCGCAGGCGCGTTTGACCTGTTGCAGAGCGGTTAAGGATACGCGCGCGGGCGAGGGCAGAATTGCTCCTCTCCTTCATCCCCCCCCCCTATCTCACTACCTCTCTCTCACTCTCTGGCTCATCTACACCTCCCCACCAGTCTTAACCCCCTCCCCCCTCACCAAACGCCCACTTGCGCCCCGAGTCTGAACTGCACGGCGGTCAAGGTCACACTGATGCGTAGACCTTCCTTCTTGGTCTCTTCCCCTTCTTATTGCGTTCTTTATAAGTTCCTTTATTCATTTCTTCCATCCGTATAGTTATAGTTTTCTTTCTGTGTATTCGGGGGACATGTTCTTCTCTCCTTCCTCTTTATCATCTTCCTTTCGTTACTTTCCGCATCTTATTTTGTCTTCCTTCTTCTTCTTCTTCTTCTCCGCCTGGAATTCTGAGAGGCCCTCTGATAGGGTGGCACCGCGCCGCGCTGCCTCAAGGTTCGGCTCCTACGAAAGCAAAATTGGTTGAGGGATTTAAAAGGGAAATGTCATATATACGCCCCCGACGCCGCTGTGCAGAGCGACGGAACCAAATAGGACGTTCTCATTTGGCTGTGATGAAGAGGAGTCGGTTTGGTGCGTGACCAAAAAGAGATATTATCTAGTCAAAAGGGGATTGTGTATGTGTGTTCGAGATGACGTGTTTGTTCTGTCGATGATCAACGATTGTTTATACCTCGGATTATTACGTGTATGGTGGTGTTGGTGCATTGATTCTTTTTTTTAAAGAAAACAAAACATTCCATTAGTTGTTATCTTTTTCTTATCATAATTGATTTATTTAAATATTCTAATACTCGCTTTCATCTAATCAATTGAAATTTTTAAAAATATTGTTTTGTATGTTCATAGCGTAATCCAAATTTTATTTTTTGGTAAGAAACTTGATTGTGACTTTTCCCCGCGTTTTTTGGCGACGCGGTTTTTTTCTAAAATTTAAAGCTCTCTCTTTCACCCCGATTTTTTTATAACACCCCTCCCCCCACTCCATTCTTGCCCCCTTCTTTTTGTCGGCGTTAAAGCGCTGGGCGCTATGGCGTCGGTCTGTTGTTTTCGTGTTGATGCACTTTGTGTAAATAAAGAGATGTACATTTGAATCTGCTTTTGTCGTCATTCATCCAAATGTCTCCTTCCATTCCTTCCAATGGCGGATCTATGAGGGGGCTAAGCCTCCCCCCCCCCGTCATTGGACCTGAACTCTTCACTGATAAAATTGAAGTTGATAAATGGCATATTTCGTAAAAGTGTTAGCAGATTAATATTTGTTATTGTTATTGATAATATAGTTATTGTTATTAATATCAGATTAATAAAATTAATAATACAGTATTTAAAAACATTAATAATACAAGATAGTTAAAATGAATGATACCAGATAGTTAAAATTAACGATACCAGACTAATAAGTAATAAATAATTGTTATTAATAATACAATATTGTTATTTGTTAATTATAAATTTGATGCATCGTATTTAAAGGTAATATAAAATTTGTGTTGTAAAACCATAACTTGTTAACAAAAATGTTCCTCAGATCACTGCCCGGTTTGACCATGCCTTGACTGCGGCCGAGATCCGCCACTTATTCCCTCCGAAGAGCGAGTCCGAATTTGAAATTCTAACTGATCTCATTAATATTTATCTAAGAAGTATTTTACTAGAATGATTCGGGTAAATGCTAAATGATTTTTGGTAGCATTTTCTGGAGAATGCCCCATCCAAGCTTCCAATTATAATCATACCAAGAAGGAAATAGCACAAAGAAACCCATAGTGTAATCAAACTATAGACGGCCGAAATTATTCGAAAATGTATTATTCCAATTTTTTCTATTTCGATTCTGATTCCTAATATTAGTTTTTGTATTCTATATCTGTACTTTTACCTTCCGAACAAAATTTTGCATCTGCGCATATTTTCAAGGTCAGCAACATTTTGCAGTTTGTTCTGTAATGCTTAAAACAACAAGTATTTCATGTCAAAATGTGCGAGTATATGTACATAAAAGTAAATCAAGAGAGTAAAATCTAAAATGTAAATATTAAAAGAGGTCCCATATTCTTATTGCTTTTCAAAAATTGGCAAAAAATCGAGATAGCGCCTTTTCGATCTCGTGTATCGAAGTCAGCACACCCTTAATATTCCTAAGGTACAGCTGTAAAAAGAGATATGATGGAATTAACGCTATTGATGTTTGGATACTAGGTGAGACGTATTTACAAGGTAGTATCACTTCGTAGTACAAACAGATTTTGTTTATACGCGCAAACAAGAAAAGGAAACTTCTGCATTTTTGTGAATATTTGTTGCAGTTTTCCGATCTGGAACATTTTTTTCAATTGATTGTTTTTTTCGCGTGGAAGTACACGTATTCACTTAGTATAGTGTAACGAGAAAACAAATATATTTTTTTGGTTGGGCAGACTTTTCACCAAAAATTAATTGACATTAATTTTTGTTATCCTTATAGTTTTAGATTTTATGCAATGAACAATAAATGGTTATTACTTTATACAGATGAATTAGTTTAATAATTTATGAATAATTTCAGATGTTGCTCGTTGGTATTTATATTCTGGTGTTTCATCTCATTTTTTAGTGAATTAATTAGCCATAATATGAAATGTATAATGATAGTATGAAAATGGTTATCCTACCACCATGTTTCTTGGTGATGAATGGTGACACAGCTATAGTTCAAAGGACGAGCGGTGAATGAATTGTGATGGGAATTATTCTGAACGGTCCTCGTGCGCAACAAATGTAGCTCGAAAACTTTGTATCTTACATTTGCATTTGATGTAATCCATTTTCTAAATTAAAAATTCATAGAGGTAATATTCTCGCATACTCATTTGAAATGATCCATTTCAGGAAGGTCAGATTTGTTTTTCTAAAAATATCCCGTGATACCAGTAAAGTTAACCATAAGTTTCCGAAATGGGTGAAATTATCCAAATTAATTTCATGGTGTTTTTAACGTTTTTTCAAGATCTTGGGCACATCTTATTTTCCCAGCAAATGTTCCGCGGAATTAAAATTTTTATATTTCGCGTAGTTAATGGTAGTAAGCTGTGAATTAACAATACACAGATAAAATGTTTTAAACATGGAAAATATAAAATAAGCATGAAATTCGAGGGGGTGTTACGTCCTGAGGTCTCCTCTAGCTACTTTCTTGTTTAAATATTCTTAATAGTATTAAATAGTCAGCGTGCGCAGTGCTAGCTGGACGGCAAGGGCTCGATTTCCGGTGGAGTAAAGGATTTTTCATCACACCTCAACGCCCGGACTGAGTCCAAAGTCTACTCAGCCTGCTGTAAAATGAGTACTGGGTCTATACTGGGGTCAAGACGCTGGAGCTCTACCCTCCGAGAAACCAATAGGTACACCTTAGCTCAGTTTAGCTTGAGATGAGTAATACAAGCTATAGTTGCAAGTCTGAATCAACTATCTCGTGGGATTTTGCCGAGACTTGATGTATAGAGGGTTCTTGTTATCAGGAACCGAATGGCATAAGTGTCAATCTTGTGTAAATTCGTTTCACAAAATTATTATATGGATAATAATTGTAAGTTTAAATCGACTATCGTCTGTGAACAAAACAGTTCTTTCCCTTCTGTTTGAGTTGCATCCGCTGGGCGCTCACCTACAGTTCACGACATTTGACTGTTCTGTGGAATGTTTTACGCTGAAGCAATGCACAACACTCTCTACATATGACCATTGAATGATAAAGGACACATTTCATTGATAAGTGACACCTGGATATTCATCGGAACAATAATTCATCGGTAAAATTACAATTCTAATATTAAAAATCAAAGTTATTTTTAACTTAAAATTATTTTCGTAACAACACGTTTCAAATGGGTTATTATATATAGTGTGGAATCTCTGCTTGTGATCTTTTGCTCTGGATGAGCGAGTGAGAGTGAAAGGCTGAGCAGGGAAAGTGTATGTGTGTGTGTGAGAGAGAGAGAGAGAGAATGGGCCGTTGAAATGTCACGCGTGGGCTACGGGACATCGCTCTCTTGACCCAAGCTCACTCTCCCGATCCGAGGAGCGAAGTCCAAGGAAATCAAAGATCACATATTGTGACGAGACCATGTTTCATAGCCAGAGTTTTATTTTTAATGATGATATGCAAACATCATAATTATCTATATTTGTTTATTCTGCTCTCTTGTCACGGAGAGACCCGATTTCGATTGTCTGCGGGGCTAGTAAAATTTGTAGCTTTTCTCTTAAATGTGGGTCATGTTGACAGAGGCCGATATTTCTGTTTTATGAGAGGGGGTATTGTGGTAACAGATGTCTTACCGAAAATGAAATGATTTTAAAGTTTTTATATTTTTTTAATTTGTCACTATCTTTATTAGTTAAAAATCGTAAATACCGAATGTGCTATATAGACAAAATATTTTAACACGACGAATACAAAATAAAATTGGGTGTTAACCACTACACTACCCGTTCTTTTTCCAGAACTGTACACCATTTCCATCCAGACCTAACCCCGGAAGACCAAAGACGTATCCCTTGTGAGCAATATAGGAGTCCCGAGTTCGATTTTGGACTCGTTTCCACATATCTCATCCACGTGCAGGTGCACGAAAGAAATATATGCTTAGAAATTATGTATTAAAATATTTGATTGAGCTGCATGATTATGATGACATATTATCAAGATACTTAACATATTTTGGGGTATTCTCGGTACGGACGGATATTAGTTTGCAAGGCAAAAACTAATTTTACAAGCCTCTGATTGTTGCTAAGCAACATAGTTTTTGCAATTCTCTTGTGTCCTTGTGCGGAATCGTTCTTTTCGAGCGATAAACTCCTAAGCACGCGACCAACCCACGGGATGGGAGTCAATGACACGCTGTCACTCTAGAGGCGGAGCGACGACCCAATAAAGCAGCGCTCGGGTGCAAAGAGTGGAAAGGCGGAGGTCTTGGCGTTGACGGGTAAACCAGCAAAGCATCTCGTACCTCCTCATTACTTTACGACAAATCTTCACTGGAATAGTATTCCATATCCGTATTACGATGAGAATTCAATGAGAATGAATACCAGGGCATTGTATGCACAGCCCACGGTCCTATTTAAGGGGCATTTGAAAGGCGTACAGGCAAGAAACCTCACCACACATTTGTACATAATATTTTTTTTTGTAAATAAAGCGCCCTATTGAAATTGAAATTAGAATTGAATAGTTTGGCAGATGTATTCTCCTATTTAATAAGAAAAGTCTAACTACATTTCTAGTGCTCGAAAAATATAAAAAGAAATTTATCTTTTAAAATATTATATTCAATTTTTAACACGTTTATGTTATATTAAATAATACCTAAACACGTGCTATCAATATGCACGGGAGATTAAATGAAACTAACATTCAGTACGATAAAATTGACGCTTACTTCTATTTAGCCCGACTATTTAATTCACCTGGTTGCCAGATACTACTTTTCTCCTTGTAATAGTTGTAGACAAGTTTCACCGTAACATATTTAGTATTAACAATATTAAAAGGACAACAGGTCAGTAATGAGTAGAAAATGAAAATGCACAATGGAGCATTTATTCATTTATTTTTCATTTATTTAATTTTATGCCTTTCGGCAAAAGGAGGTTCAGGCCAAGGGGCCTGCTCTTCCACCTAACCGCTGGACTTGGGTAAGATAATTGGGAAGGAGAGATGTTGGGTTCTTCCACATGACTCTCGTACAATTCTGTTTATAAAAACATTGTCATGCGCGCCAGAACTCAAGTAGTCAAGTAAGATCCATTACTAATACATGAGTCAAGTAGCTTCTCTTCTTTATGTAATTTTTAAGTGGTGTTATCCCGGGAAGGAGAAGGTAAAAGGAGAAATTAAAGGAAATCCTCTACTCATATTTTGAAGCTCTAAAGAACGATACTTCATCAGAGCGATTTCCTCCCTCTGGTTACTCAGAAAAAGGAGACAATTTTTTTTGGAACTGTAGCTTATTAATGCGCATATAATAATTGAAAATATCAGGGGACCCAAATACGCTCGGATTTATTCATGATAAAAATAATTTTATGTAAATTTTAATCAATAAATTTATAGACATTTTTTCATGACTTATTTGACAAGTTAATTTAATTTGTTAATTTAATGAAATTTATGTTAAAATATATTAAAAACAAAAATTGTCAGATATTTGTTTTTTTAACTTTTAGTATTATTTCTCTAGGGGACTGAGCAACGCTCGCATTTAATCAACATTTGAAAATTTTCAAGAAATTTTTAATAAAATTATTCTTATTTTAGCAGTTCACGAATTATTTTACCCATGAATTATTATTTCTTATAATTCGTATGTCTATCCAGTTTTCACGGAGTGGCGCCCGCGCTGCTGGAAAATGTGTCATCGTTTCGGAGCCATCGGTAGCGAGTGATGTGCATTGCTTCAGCGTAAAACATTCAAATGTCATGACCCAGCGGATGTATATCACACAGCAGGGAAGGATCTATGTTTCGTTCACAGACGAAAGGCGATTCAAACTTACAATTACTGCCCGGATATTTTTTTAATGAATTAAGGGAGTCTCACACTATTCTTGACAGTAAGCCACCGGTTTTCTACGCGAAAAGCAATGTTCACGGATTTCTCTATATTAATTATAGGTTGCTCTTCGAGCTACTGCCGGGACATATTCGAGTAACGACAATTAATACATCGAAATGTCGTATAAACAATAATTATCTATTTGTCTATTACACATCACTGTCTATCATACAATTTTGTCATTAGCTGTTCCTGGTTTAAGGGCTTTTGAATCTCGTGTAATTTTGATATAAGCAAATTCATAGACACGGCTACGAAATTAGCGCGTGACATACCTTGAGCAAGATTAAGGTTTTGAAATGATATCTTATTCGTCCATAAAAGGTGGTAAGTCTTTCATTTAATTACATTATATAATAGACGTTAATTGTGGTAGTAAGATAGTCGATTGAACTTTCTTTATGTTGTCATCGAGTGGACATAAAAGAGGTAATGAATTCATTCGCTGCGTGATGTGTGGTCGTTGGTGTTGCAGTGGACGCGAGCGCGCGGTGCGATGACCTGACCCTGGAGCGGTCACCGCATTGACCTTCTACTCTGAAGAGCGCAACAGCGCTGTATTGCTGCCACTCGCCCACGGGACGCCGACGTCCACGCGACGACGGGAAATTCAAAATGGAACGTCGGTGAGCAACCCTCACTTTATCCCCAACCCCCAAGTTTTGTTTCGTAATTTTAGACTAACATTAGACCATTTTGGACCACCATAAAAATAATTTTGGAGCATTCTCAAAACTTGAAAATAGTAATTAAGAAAAGGAGAATCTACATGAATGCCACACAAATTTCCAGGGCGTTATTTAAACGTCCGGTCAACATGTGTACGCGTGAATGTAAAATAATTGTGCGTATTCTAGTGTCAAAAAAAAATGTAAATTTAAATTTATTGTCAAAAGACAGTTACAAACTGCGTATGACCACGTGGAGGACAACAAACTAATTTACTCTCCGGAAGCAAGCAAGGGACCATCTCATCAATTCCGATCAAGGGCCCTAAAGCAGAGACGGATTTAACTTTTCAGCACACTCCTAACAATAAAAATTGTTCGGTACATGTTATAAAATTAACATATTTTATTAACTTGTAATATCTAATTTCAAGTGAAGTAGGTGTACAAAAATCGTTGCTACTCTAGCAATTCCTCAGATTAACATCCGCAATTCTGTTGGCGCGGTCAAGGAACTCTGGAAACTTTGCATCACGTTTCCGCGCAAAGATGAGAAAATGTAACTACTTCATCCCCCTAATAAGATAAGATATTGCCATCCCTCTGATAAAAAATCAAACTTAACCGTTGTATACAAGAAATTGTTGTGGAAAGACCACAATACCCATGGAGCAAACGCAGAATCTAAACGGTACGCACCACAAAAATGTCCCTGAGCTGAACTCTGGAAATGGAGGGTTAGTCAGTGTTACTCTCTATTTGTCATTTGGAATGATTTACGCTGAAGGAATCCACAACACTCGCACCCTATGACTATTAAATGAAAACTGACCCCTTTCTCACAAGCGCGGGTGCAGCTCCGTGACAGAATGGTCAGCTGTGGGTGGATATGAGCAGGTTAAGGGTCAGCAGTGGATAGTGTTTGCAATTTAGAAATATACAAGTATGATGCATGATTCAGATTCCCATACCATTTTCTATTTCATTGTATTTATAAGAAAAATAGCACAATATAGATTCAAAACTGGCAATTTCAGATATTTGATAAACCATCAAAACATTAATGACAAATATGTTTCTCAAACAATGATACATAAACAAAGTCACTATAAAATTCCAAGTTGTATTAAAATAATTAAGAATAATAAATTTGTCAATATTTTGAATAATTAAGGATAAGATAAAAATGTCATCGCAATATCCTTCCGACCACCACTGAAGAAAAGGTACTATTTTCCTCACACACAAAAATACCCTGCTAAGTTGAATCTATCCTGACGGAAATATGTTGGAATAATATCATTAAAAACACAGAAGTAAAACAAAGTAAAATACTGAAGTAATCAATATTAATATTATAGAACAGTATTTTTTTCAAATACACACGAGTTAGTTCTACTTTTAATTTTTAGAAAATATATTGAGGTTTACACGTAAAATTAGAATTTATGCAAACATTTTATTATGGTGTCTTATGAGCTAATCTGGTGAGTCAAAATCTTAAAAATTTGTACGCCTCCACCATATTTGGTAACAACATAAATTTGCTAGACATGCATAAAGCTTTGTTGATTGCAGACAGGTAAGTGATCACTTGTCAAGCCAAATACGATGGATAGAACAGTATCCAGTAGTTCTCATTTTATGATGTGTGTCCACACCTTACTGAAATTCAATGATAATGAAGTTCTGGGAAGTAAATTCTTATTTAATAGAATACATGTATTCAATTCAACGATATAACAATAAAATAAGAGTTTACCACGTATTCCTCGTCCAACATGGAACTTGTTCAACACCACAATGGACATCAATTAAACTTATAAAATTTTACAAGATAAAAGATATTGTACCTAAAATGCATTAAAAGATTTTTGCCGAGAACTGGTCTACATAAATCATTGTCAGATAAAGATTTTGAATATATTCTGCCTGTATGAAATCCCCCCCCCCATGCACACATTGTTCACCCTCACACGAGAAATGCAATTACTTCTTGAGAAAGTTCCGCAAAACGAAAAAAATATCCATATTAACATTTAGAAGTTTGTAATAGCAATATCATTGGTTTTTTCATACATATCATCTTTTAGACACTGTCGAATTTTATGAGTCATGTTACTGCATATAACCAGATCCAAAGCAACTGTATATCCTGTCTTTGTCGGAGCTCTCTCGAGTCACTTAGAATTTTTAAATGTAATTCACGCATTGGGTTGCAGATTTTGTTCACAGTGAAGCCACGATATAAAATGTTGCTCCAAAACATGTATACCACTGAGTAGATGTCTAAAAGAATTTTAGTAACAACTACTTTTTTCTGTTCATACGTTATCACTGTTCAAAGAAAACTTTCAAACCACAAAACAAAGAAATAACCACCGAAAATTTCAACTGTGTGATGATCAATTTTTACAAACAATTTTTGAAACATGTTATTCATATAGTCTTACTTCAATTCAGACACAAAAACAATTGAATTATATAAACCTAAATGACATAACTTTTCAATTTCCTATCACCTATACCACGAAAAAAAATTTTGTTCAAAGAATGAAGGTATTACCCAGAGAAAGACAAAGAAGTTAACTTGTCTCCAACATGTTACTACAAATAGTCACAGGGAGAAACGCAAACAACAATAAAAAATTTTCTTACACGCATGTAACCAAAGAAACTGAGCGAACAGAACACCGAATCAAAATTAATCTGCTACCAAGAACACATTTTAACTATTTTTAGCCAAATCAACAATCCACAATCTCCATTAAGTATCAAGTTGTCAATGTCTTGTGACACAGCACAGAGAACCTAAAAAAGTAAATACTTGCAAGTCACTGCACATACCACAGGTTACTCTGTGGCACATACCAGTTATCCAGAACACAATGTAGTAAAAAATATAGATAAGAATATTAAGAGCACCACTTCATCAAGACCTGAGTCAGTCGTTTCACTCGAATCCAGAAACTAGACTAACACTGTATATTTGAAAATCACACTATTAAATGCAACTTTGCTACATGTACATAAAAATAATGTATAATATCTAGTAATCATTATGTAGCACAAGGTCGCAGTGAATATTTCGAACACATCGAAAATAGCCAATGTTCACTAGTCCACAGTCGTGTAACCTGTGGTGTTTAATCGTATACAATTGGTGCCTCTAATACGCTTAAATGGAACTTGCATGACACACTGAATACTTATTTTCAAACCCCAGTCCTCTACATTGCGCGAAATCTTTTAAAACGCGTCGAAAATAAATGAACGGGCTACACTACGGAACGAAGGATCGCGTATAAACAAGTGATAATATTCATGGAGTTTCTATATTTTAACTGACTTTATAACTCATAGAACACAAAGGAATTATGCGTGAAGGTTCCTTGATTAATGAAGTAATAAAGTGATAAAATCAAAATTAAATATGGGAATAATCCTACATTCAAATTACTTAATTGCGATAATAATGACGCATTAATATAAAACGGCAGGTATTGTGTTTATATATATGGGCATCTCCAGAAATTGTGTTATCTTTTGCTACCAGGAAGTCAATACATTATTTTCTAATTGGTTATTCATTGTATTATTTAATTTTATGTTGATGGATTCTGAAATGTACCTCCCGAAATGATTATTTTCCTTGTCTGTTATTTGAACTTTAGAGAAGTCCATATTATGGTTCAATTTAACACAATGTTTTACTATACCACTTTTTTGGAACTCTTTGCCATTTTTTACCATTCTAATAAATTGAATCATAAAATGAATTTCTCTAGAGTTCAAATAATAGACAAGGAAGATAATTATTTCCGGAAGTACATTTCAGAATCTATCAACATAAAATTAAATAATACAATGAATAACCAATTAGAAAATAATGTATTGACTATTGAGTTTCATAGTGTTTTTCATCATTTAAAAAACTTGTAATAAGGTTGGTAATGATGACCAAAACAAAATTAATAATATTGTATTGGTACCTACCGGTTTCGTATCATTCTGACCGTATCAGTTGACAAGAACACACATATAAAACGGATATAGATCATTATATTACGGATAATTATTATTTTATACAAGTTAAGGTCTCCTTGTTGACAATGAATCAAAAATTCTGATATTGTAAAGTATTGAATATGTGCTCTCACGAAATATAAGAATAAGACATATATTTTCTTTGTATAAGAATAAGACATATATTTTCTTTGTACAGAAACTTAGACCTGATGAGATGGTAAACTTCCTCCAATTCCAGATAATATATAATGTACAAATTCATATTGACATTGATAATGAAGTGATTGTTATTGATTAAAGAACAGATTTTAATAATTGATTATCTATAATATCACACTAAAATTTTAATTTTCCTTGTAGTAAAGTATTAAGACACTCAGAGAAAGGATTTATANGTCCGTGTTTAATAAATTCTACTACTATTAACGTCCATTATAGAATCAAAATAAATAGATCATTAAAGACTTAGGACCTTAGTATCGACGAATACTATGTATTTTGTGATATGAAGTTCACAACGTTTGGACTTTGTGTTGAAGTCTTCGTCAGGTGTACAACTTCAGCTTAAAGTCAAAAGTTGTGAACTTCATATCACAAAATATATAGCATTCGTCCACACTAAGCTAGTGGGTCTTACAATATTTATTTACTTTGAATGTTCAACAAAGTTTGTGTATTTAATGTTGATCTATCCACTCCCACGATAATGCGTTCCGAAGGTACGTAATGAGATTTTCAATACATGGAATGGTATTGTAATACAAGTTCCGAGTTAACCTGAATATTTCTGACAGGTTTTTTTCCTTCCTAGGAAATGGATCTACAGCGCAGCAAACCTTTCGCGGATAGGTAGCAAAGAACACTGAAAGGAAACAGAAGGATGGGGGACCGGCGGCTGCGGTGGTGAACGCACAGCTGCTGGCCTTGACCGCACATGCCCGGGCTGCGATCCTACCGCGCCCGCCCCCCTCCGCGACCCTTCCCCCCCGTCCCCCACCAGCGTGCGGACGGGGATCGTCATTCGTCCAACACAGCACAGTGCGTTGTTCTGCGCAGTCGCTTGTTTCCGTCGCCTACGCAACGACATCGAGAGAGTGAAAGTGCAAGCGATGCAGTTATAGCTACAGGTGGGGAGTCCGCGGAATCACAGAATTACGATGCAGATTCCACAATTACAGTATACGAAACTCAGAAAACCAGGTTTAAAATAAAGCGATTAAGTTTTTCAATTTATGGAATGCGTGAAGATGAACTGTTTCGATATCCTTCTCTACCTGGGACCGGGACCTGTGTAAGAATAGCTTACTCCAGTTTTGATATTTTATAAAAAACATTTCTATATCGTAATAAAATACATTATATATTTTCTGTGACGTATATTTTAACTTACCGTTAAAGTTCAACAATAAACTAAATCACAAATTTCATTCAAATCACTTCAAGTATTCTAGAAAGAGATTTTGACTATAATTTTAAATATGGATCATTTTTCGTGAAAGTCTCATTTTACCCCGAATAGAAAGTAAATATGATTCGGGTTCACTGGAATAGAAATTAATTCATTCACCGAGTTTTCAGTCAAATCAGATTAAAATGTCAGTAATCAACGGGAGG
>NNCF01126804.1:446367-463352 GCA_002313205.1 Laupala kohalensis
GAACGGGATGGCGCAGTCGGTAGGCGCATGAGCGCGTAAAGCTCAAGGTCCCGGGTTCGAATCCCGGTCCCGTCTCCCATTTTCATTCGACGTAACATGATTAGTCTAAACGACGGTTAGCTTAAACGGAGCCGATGCCAGAATTGTAAAACCCGCTTTACACGGTCCAATTTGCAAACAATTTGCGTCTAGTTGCTGTACAAGAAATGAGTGTGAAGTGGATGAGGTCACGTTTGACGTCATCGGCGAGTACACAAAATGGACGTTCCGAAATGAGCGTTTCACACGAGATGCAGGACGAGAAATGGATGTTGCTAGGATGAGTTGTCTCTCAACCAAGAGGTAACCTCAACTGTGCTTTCATTTCACTGGATATCTAAACAGGCTACATTGATAAACGAATGGTTGACTTAATATAATATTTTGTTCTCTATGATTGATTTACAAACTTCTACTAACATGAAAACACCGCAACATAAAAATGCACAACTAGTTTAAACTGGCAACCAACTCGACAAAACACAGATGCCGCATCTAGTAAGCAGAAATTGCGCTAGGAGTGTGGTAGTCAATTTGTGCGCGTCGTACTAAAATTTCCATGCATTCTACATCCTGTCTGGTGTGTATTCCACGAAACAGCACGTAAAATGGAACGTGTAAAGCAGGCTTCAAGACATATTATTTCGAAACTTTAGATGCCGATATACTCCACATTTATGAAACTAAAATTGCGAAATAACTTCGTCAATATATTAACCAACATTATTATTGAATAATTGACATGACTTTATGAATCAATATATCATTTGTATATTAAATCTTAATTAGACCGTAAACGAGGACTTTCAGCAAATGATTGACTGACTAATCAGATTTTTGCTTTCGTATAACGAGGAGGATCGTCTAATTCCAGTAGCTTCCTCACGCACAGCGGAGACACGCAGCGACAATAAATGGCCAGGGACCTTTCGATTATTCAGGTCGATTCGGACCATTCGATTGTGCTTCGTGCACGCAATTGAAACGCTTTCTGTGCGTGAGGTAACGTTGTTCCGAGATGCACGCAATGCTCCGTTCGTACTTCGTGAGTCATGGGCAACTGGTTGAAGCAGACCGAGTTAATTTTGTTTCGTCCAGGAATAAGTGATGTCGATAGAGGTCTCTGTGGACACGGAAAGGATCACGTGTCATGCGCCCGCGATCAACTCCAAGTACAGACAAAATAAGGAAAGAAAAAAAGGAGCTTTATATCATGTACTAAAACGAATAAAATAAGTTCCTCTGCGGTCATGGGAATTTCAACGAGTATCTTAAGAAAATTAACGCTGTACAAGAGGATGTCTGTCGTTGCAATAACGAGGATTCCGAGACCACAGACCACGTGCTGTTTGATTGCAAAATTTACGCATAAGAAAGCGGAGAGTTTGTTAGAATGATGAATCATTGTGGACTATTTAGAATGGAATGGAAATGGGAATTCATGAATAGCAGAGAGAAAGATGAGAAATTTCAAGATATTGTAACGAGGATGGGGATGGAACGAAATGTAATAAAAATGATCGGAGGTTTTTGATAAAATCTTATACAAATAAGTGCACCGTATCGCCCATTAGTAATAAGGAACATCCCCAACAAGGATTAAAATTATATTGAACTAAATGTTCGTATCACAGTGAAATTATAATGAAGGACAGAGGATCAAGAAATGACATTAAACAAGTAAAGTTCATCCCACATATTGGCTATGTTAGGTACTGGGTAAGAGTTGCTGCACAAGTAAATAATAATATAAGTGAAGGTTATTATTAAGGTAATACAATGCCAAAAATGCTAGTAGTCCCTCCGGTGGCATGCTCCCTCTCCACCAACTCACTCCGGGTTCAATTCCCGGCGGGGCCACAAATTTTTTTGTTTTAGCTTTTCACATTAATGTCCCAGTTCAGATAGCCGTGACTTCTGAAAAGCGAACTGTCCTTCTATCCACCTCCTAACTCTTCTTCAAGTTGAGAAGGATCTGCAAAGCTGAGTACAATATCCCTACGAACACAATCCGAACGATTTATCGAGGAGTGTTTCTTCCGATAGTCACCTATGCGGCTTCAGCCTGGGGGCACCGAGTCGAACATTCACATACAAAGCGCGCGCTTCTTTCGGCCCAAAGAGGACCTATGCAAGGAATCACTCGAGCGTCGAGACTAACAGCGACGGGGGCACTGCAGGTACTCAGTGGCTGCAAATCCACTGGATCTGGAGGTCCGCTTCCGAAGCCACCTGTACCATCTCCGCAAGGGGAAGCAGGTAGTCATCGGCACCTAGTTCTTCTCCAAGGAAACCAAGGGAGCGAAGGGTAAGATAAGAACCGCGTTAGTGAAGGACTGGCAAGCCCGATGGAATGACGATGAATATGGGAGGGATACCTTTAGGTTCATTCCGAACGTGGAATTTGTCTGGAGGCATGCGTGGTTCAAGCCAAGTCCGGTGATGGTGAGAACTATTACTGGATACGGCTCATACAATGCAAAAAGGTATGACCGTGGTTTGATAAAAGCACCCCAATGTAAATGCGACCACTCAACACCGCAAACGGTGGGTCATGCCTTAGCAGAGTGCCCCTTTTACCGAGAGGAGCGCTCTGATTACCTCAAAGGGTCGAATAAGAAGCTGACTGGCGACGACCTAAGCAGTCTGATTGGCACAGCTCAGGAGCTCCACTCTCTTGGTGCCTTCATGACTGCGGTGGAAGACAAAAGGAAGCTGATATATGACACCTAGGAATTGACGGAAGTGACGCATCCTCTAGTGATTCTCGCTCAGTCTCGCCATTACGAGGATTAATGATACAATGTCAATTCTTATTGACGAAAAGCTAAGACGATAAAGAGATGAAAATGACACAAGCATATGGCCAAGGGCAAAGATATGTGACGTTATATTATATTATATTATATTATATATTAATATGCTGTAATTACTATTAATAAGCTGTATTTATTATTATTAATAAGTGTATACAGTTATATATAAGCATAATAATAGTAGAAACCGCCCGCCTCCCCGTGGCTAGGGACGGGAACGTCTCCTCTTCACGAGGAACGGCTAAGTGGCGGCACACACAACACCTGCACTCAAACTCACGAACATGATCTTTAAGCCGGATCAGTAAGATAAGAGACTGTATTACTTCTGAGTAATACAAAATAGAATAAGATATGGCTCCAAAAGACGCTGTGCGACCGTCAAGTCCTTGTAAGTAGCTCATTAATGAGCTAAGGTACGGGACGTGTTAAACACAAAAATACAAATACAAAAATAGAAAATATCCACCTCCTACAGTACCAATAACTCTAATTATTAAGTACTCCTTCTAATACCTGGGCCACGTTGTTGTAAACCTAGCTGACCGACCCTACTAACAACCCAATTCCAACCTCCTATCCCTCCATGTAGATAAACTTCAATAGCACTAAGCTACATTTCCCATTTACAGATACAATTAAAGAATGCTGGTACATATTTCACATTCGTAAATCCTAATAAAAATAAACGTAAATAGATCTTTGTCGCTGAATATGATTTAATATTTCATGTTGAATTATTGGTCTTAAAAAGCTTGTCGCGGAATGATCGTAAAGTAGGTACCAATGAATTAATGACAGTGATTTGTTGGTAATTATGTGTGGGTAATGTATGTGTATATATGTGCGGAATTTCAGCTCTATCGTTTGGGGGGAACTGGTTTAAGATGGGATTAGCGCTTCAAGTTAGTCAAGTATCTGAGAAGCACAATTGTTTTCTTTATTTTATTGTTATTATTAGATAACACAACAGTATGAATTTTCATGATGAAAAATTATTAAATATTTATCTGACAGTTAATAGTACAGTGAAAATTATTATTGAGGAACTCGCTTGGTGGTGGAGCGCAAGTGCTTCGTGATATAAGCATCATATTCGGATGAAGTAAATAACTTTTTGTTACAGAGAGTTAGACCTGAAAGAGCCCTCCGACCCGCACGTGACTAGATCCTGGATTACAGCAATGAAGATCGAGATTACAAACCACAAATCTGCGCAAAAAACAAAAACAAAACTGATATGGGTTAGGTTAGGTTATGTTGAATGAAAATGGGAGATGGGACGAGATTCGAACTCGGTCCCGTCTCCCATTTTCATTCAACATAACATAATTAATCTGTGGTCTGGTGGTGAGGTTCAGCGCGATTTAAGAGATTTCTATGAGGTATAGGCTAACCACCAGTGACGACGGAGGAAACATTCAAATAAATCGATCCTATTTTTGAATAATTCGTATCCGGAATATGTTTATAAATAGTGATTATGTGTTCCGTACAAAAGTAGTTAAGAAAGGAAAACGGAGAATGATCTATAGTTCGATTATAATAACTACTTGCAAACTATTTCTTTTTTGTTTTATTAAGTTTAAATTTGTTGGTATTCTACTACAATTAACAACCATTATACAATCAAAATAAATAAATACTTACTTAAATACTTACGGCATTACTACATAAAGTGTAAATACATTCGTCGATACTAAGGTCGTAAATCTTAAATTATTTACTTATTTTGTTTCTATTCTGTTGATATTATAACTCGTAACTAACCTTTCATTCTTATCTAGGAATTTTGCTGAAATTGTCGATCCACCTTTGCCTTAGGACCCTTGACCAGAATTGATGGACCGGTTCCTTGCTCGCTTCCGGAGAGTAAATAGGTTTATCGTCCTCCAGGTGGTCATATGCAGTTTGTAACTGCTTTTTTACAATAAAATTTTTATTTATTTATCATAGAAGAAAATTACATCATGTTTCCCCTACAGGATTAATTTTGGTCTCTTTTCATCCAACGCCAGGCAGCAAACATCGCGCATCCAAACGTAAATAATGAATATTTGTTTGTTGTTGTTTGTGAATAAATCAAAAATATATGGCTATCATTAATTGTACAAACTCGCATATGTCGTCTCTCTTGTAGCTCATGGCTTGTCTAGCTAGCATGCTTGTTTTACACGCAGTCACTTCGGGTTCAATTCCCGGTGGGACCAGAAAAAAATGTTGCAGATTATTTCACTTCAGTGTTCCAGATCATGTAGCAGTCACAATTAAAAAGCCAACCCCCGTCCTATCTACCATCTACTCTTCTTAATACTCTTACTATTACATACTACTCCCACTAACACTTCGTGGACCAAGTTGTTGGTAACCCCTACTAACTGGCCCACCTTCTAACAATAGCACATACCACTCACTACAATAATAATAATAATAATAATAATAATAATAATAATTTTATCTACCTATCATTTTATCTACCCTAGGACTAATACCCCAATCTCTAGTCGATTCCATTAAAAAACTCGAAATCAACACCAATATAATAAGTAGACTGTAACACAGCGTCCCTCTGTCCTCAGCCCACATTACCAGAAAGTTCTTGGACCTGAAATACGAGTAGATTCTTCCTCCCAGCAGAACTTGATTTAATAATCCACTGCTGAGAGAAAAACCAACACAAGTTGAGAGAAAAATAATATAATAATAATACCTCCCATTCAATTATAATAATAATAACTCCCATTTAATAATAATAAATTTATTGTAAAATATGCTGTAATGTATGCTACGTATGACCATTTATGCACAATTCTTTGTTTCGAATTTCCCATAAACCCCATTTCATTCTCAATAGAGGACAAATGTTAATGGTTCTGTGGGTGTCCATTGAAGAGAAGTCTTATTACTCTCCACTCACGAGCCGATGTGTGATGACTACGACAACATGGCGGCAACGGTCTAAGACGTCATTATCCGAGCAGCTACATGACCACAAAGCCATCCGACAACATGTAACGCAACCTGCCTAACAACTCACTTTGAGCACCAAACATAAAAATGCCATGAAAAACGAAAAAGAATACGGGAATGTTTTGAGACGTGTGGGGAACAAAGGAGTAGTTTGTGAGGGAAGTTGAAGCATCCTGTAATTGGTTCGAGTCTGAAACTAGTGACTCAAATTCACTGAGGTACAGTACCAAGGTCGGATCTTGAGGAGGAAATGTAATAGAAACACATTTCACTCACATGTGTGAATGGTTGATGAAGAGTGTGCGAGGTAACTGAGCAAGGGAGCTTGGCTTTTGACGTAAAGGAAGAATTGCGTAGGTCGGCAGAGGCGGATCTAGGCCGTAGGCAAGGGGGAAGTATCTGCGGAGAATTTCTGTTTATTATCCTCTAAATGAAATACATCAAATAGATGATCAACATGTAACAATATTTTAACTCACAACTTCCGAGTACCTACTCGTTCGGGAGTGGTTGCAACGTCAACGTAGCAATATTATATTGTAACGAAATATACCAATTATTTAAGGTAGCCTTTATCTGTTGACAGATCAGGTCCAATGGGGGAGGGCTTCTTTAGCTCCCTTATCCTCTCCCCCCCCCCATAAATCCGCCACCGTAAACCGGTATTACACGGTCATATTTATGTCATATATCAAAGATATAATGATTAAATATATGATCCTGTAATGCAAAAGTTTTCAACTATGTTCATATATCTACGTCATAGGTTCTCGTTGAGAGAACCTTTTATCATAGATATAAGACAGAAATATGGCCGGCCATAGCAGGGATTCGATTTCGGGAGGAGCCCATGAAGAAACGTAGCAGGGTGTGCGGGTCAATTAACGGCAATTTAAAACAAAAATTAACTTCTTGAAAATACAATAAGACTCTCTATACATAACTGAAGCATTAACTTAAATCGCAGTTTTCATAAATACGTGTTTGAAATAATTTGTGTAATTCACATGCAAATCGAAAACGTTTCGGTGTTCCATCTGAAACTATAACAGTGTTAAATTATACGTATTCAGTGATATTAAAAGCACGGATGAAAGTGGTAATATTAAAACATAATATTGGATATAGAAAATAAGGTATATGATTTGCTACCACATGGACGAACAGAGAAAGATAACCCCGCTATTTTTCTGTTAGATAAGAGGCTCAGAATCTGGTGTCCGAGTACGCTAGAAATATCGCAGCCTTGTGATCATGTTCCCACAAAGGTGTAGAAACCTATGAAGTCGCTGTCGTGAGGACAAGGCAAGCATTCGACTGGCGCGCTACCCGGTGTGAGGTGCTTCACGTGAAGCAAACATCTTTGACTTCCCAATTTCCACTGTTCTAAAGTATAAAGAGCAACGCAACAAAAACACCCGATGGAAATCGGGGTGGGTTGCTAGTAACTAATTTTTTTTTTGTGATATAATAAATTTAATGTCAAAAAACAGTACAGACTGCGTATGACCACGTGGAGGACAATAAACTAATTTACTCTCCGGAAGCAAGCAAGGGACTATCCCATCAATTCCGATCAAGGGCCCTAAGGCAGAGGCGGATTCAAAAATTTCAGCAAAAGTTCCTAGATAAGATAAAAAGTTAGCTGCGAGTTATAATACATATATAATGTCAATATGTTTGTAATTTAACGCAAATATGTTTGTAAATTTACATGTACAAGTTATTATCGAACTATAGATTATTCGTGAGTTGTGGGTTTATTCAACTGTGACTGGAAAAGTGCATCGGTGACAACTATGTGAGATAAAATCGCCTGTATCTACAATGCAAGGGACCCTGCACGCGACGGCACGCGTCGGCACGTGGCAGCGCGTGGCAGCGCGTGGCACTCTGAGGAGAGCGCGTGGCTCCGCTGCGGTCAGCGAAAGTGGCGCAGCCAACGGCCGATGTCGAAGCTCTTCGCCCTCGACTCCATAGACGCTGCACAGTGGGCCATATCGGGTTGAAAAGCGGGCATGGGACCTTATTTTCGAGACAAAATTTCAAACGTCATATATGTTGGTTTTTGGGATAGCTGGATTCATATTTGATGTCAAAAGGACTTTCTTATGGTTGACATCGAGTTTACAGAGTAATTTACTCTATCATCTTTCTAGAAGTACGAAAATAATTTTAAATTAATAATAATGATGATAATAATATTTTAAGCCATAATAATAATAACAATAGTTTTTAATCTATAATAATATTGATACTAATTTAGGCAAATTTGACTTGAAATCTACTGAAAAAATGCAGAAGATCGTGATACTGAACCCGTGCATGGCTAGACAGTTGCATATGTCATATAGTCAGAAAATGCTTCCAGTCAGAGAAATAAAGAGCAAAGCATAAAATGGTTTGACACGTCAAGCGCGCTGTTCTTCTGATTTTCCGTAAAAATCACGAGAGACGAGAAAAAAAGAAAAATAACCGCAATAAAAGTGACTTTATCTCGTCGAGATAAAACAATAAAGTCTTGCTCTTCAGACTGACCCTTGAAACATTCTCCAACATTTAAGAAAAGAAGAAGAAATCGGGGGAACTTCTTTACATTTACCGCTGGGTTGCTAAACTAGTGACCATTCCAGTGAGAAATGTACATAAACGATTGAGCAAAACCATACAATACCACAATCATTAACCCCATCAACCTCCCATCAAATTTATACATATTTGTGAGTTTTCGTTTTGGTTGATAAATTGAAATCTAATGTTAAAATTTAGTTTTGTTCGTTTACAGCTGCGAATAAATTCACATTTTTCTCAAAACGACCGTTTATAAATTTTGTGTTTGCAAAATCACAAATCACCCATATCAAATTAACAGATTCTCTCAAATTCTGATCACCTTCCCAAAATCTTAAAAATACCCATTTATTTTCAAATCCGCACGGTTGTAGTATATTATCCTAATTAGGAGGCAGCAGTAATTTTTCTCTAAGTTCATTTTTAAAATGACAGGGCACTCGAAGGAATAGTTACAGCTACACTGAATAGAATTCATTTCTGTGTAGCATAAGTTTCATTAACTTTATAAAACTTTACCCCTTTTTAGACTGAAAACTACATCGAACTAAACATATATAGTTTCTTTAATCGTTGAAAAAAAAGGCAGTTTAATATTATATTGTAGTCTCTCGTAGATATATAAATACTTTTAAATAAAAAATGAAGCAACCCTTTAACTATAAAGAAAAGTTGGGTTGAACAAATTACATTTATATGAATATTCCAGTGCATGAAAATTTACTTTAAAACATGATTAAAATCATACATTTTCACACAACTTTGAAGGACGCATATGTATATTGAATGAGGTGGTAAAAATTATGAGCTTCCATTTCTAGTTCAGGTATATCTTAAATTAATAATGACCTTTTGATGGACATTTAATATTTATTCTTTAATAAATCAAAACGTTTCTGACTGGGTACGGCTCTTCTTTGTGCGTGTAAATAATTATTAATGTTTTTTTTCAAGCAATCTGACAAACATTTAGTATATCATAATTTAAAATTTTAAAATGCAATGAAAACCTTCATTAAATTCAGTTGTTCAGATAATTTCTCTGGAAAAAATTATAAGACTTTCGAAATGTCTTAAATGGTCGTTATTAATAAATTTAATATTGTTGATGTTTGGATGTAAAAAGGAAGACATAAATATTTTAATATTATTCACTCACAAAAAAATATTTGTGCAAGGAAAGATTTACCATTTTTTTAACCTGCGTGATTTTTAACTCCATTCGACCCACTGTGCGCCGTCTCTGCTACCACCCCCATCGCCAGCATAGATTGCATCGCAGCGCTGATCGACTGGGCCAGTGAAGTGAAACCGGTGGTGCGATTTGAGAGGTGCAGGGGAGGAATTACTCCTTCCATCAACGTTCGCATAATTCATGTTCAATTTTTGTTTTAAAAAGGAAATATACCCATAAGAAATTAACAAAATTAAAGTTTTGATTGTGAATTCAAATCATTTTATCATTTTCAATTATTAATAACAGGATCTACCAAGTGGTAATTCTCTACTTTTTAACGTTAAAAATATTTTCTCTCTCAAAAAAATGTAATGGATGAGAGTGATTAGAAATACTTTGGTCGCTAAAATGATAGCTTTTTTACTTTAAGAAATTGATTACCAATACATTATTGGACTTTAAATTTGTATTTAAAAGTTTAGTAATTATATTTGAAAAAATAAAATGTCAGCGCGTGTTGGTAAATGACAATTATACAAGTACGTGAATCTGCTCTTCAGTGATATTGAATCTCCGAAACCTACCCTCCCAACTCTTGTTGAAATCCAGACCTTAGTAAGATGTTTCCTGAATTGTGAGGAACCAATATACAATAATTACAGCGCTGAAGTCCATTAATAGCGTGGAAATAGTATTCGTGCACAGTTTGCAAGTGAGAGATAAGGCTGTTCGCATTATTAACACCGCCCACACCATGTGATCGAGATTAATTCAAGGTTTTATTGAAAACACCTTGTGTCCAAACAATCGTACACATCGACGGTAAATAGGAGATACGTAAGGTAGTTTGAACATCCAGATGATTCCGGGTAACTGCACTTTTTTGTTTGATGGAGAGAAAAGACATATCTATAAAAAAATATAATAAAATTTTTGCGTTTACCTACTTGTTTTTCAGTAAATTACATCTAACGTTGGATGGGTTATTATGGAGACAGCTCTCGAAAGGGCTATATTTTTATGTTATTCATCGCAAACTGAAGAAAAATACGTTAAAACTAGAAGGTGGCCGCCACTACTCAGTTCGTATTATAAAATACCTGACGTTATAAAATACCATAATTTTTTTAAATGAAAGAAAAAATTACTATCAAGTAGTTGGAATAAAATTTGGACCTTTCGGGGCCAACTTTGAATAAAACCTTATCAAAGTTGTATGTATAGTGTCTGACAGAACTATTTTTAATAAATTCTACTGTAATTCTCAATGATATTCGTATAAAAAATACTGCCCATATCAGAAATTCAATGTTGAAAGAAAACAGAACGAAATTTCTCTCGCTTTTCCCGACGATTAAGAAAGTTCTTCAACAGAACTAGAGAATTCTAGTCAAAACAGAGACCATTATTCAAGTCAAGTCAAACGCTATATTTATAATTCGTAATTTTTTAATGAACCATAATTCATTAATTTCTGTTATAATGATTATTTTAATATAAACAGAATAGAGAACATTACTGAATGTTTCATAAATGCTTATGTACGGTTGATCAGCGCCTGGCGCGTTCTTCTTCCTTTTTGTTAGCAGCGAACCTTCATTTTTCTATTCACGGATTTGAACCAATGAAGTTCCTATTAGGAATTCGCAATATATGTTTTTTATATTTAAAAAGTCGGTCATATTCTGATATGAGAACTTTTATGTCCCAAAATACGAATGTATTTCATCAAAACCATGAGCCGCTCCCAAGAATAAAATACATATTATTGCTCGCTGACTAATCTAGGAGTTCTAGAGTCGCAGCCAATAAGAGACTACGAACGCGAACAATCGCTAGTATGCATAAAAACGAAGCAAATGCTTAGTGTGATGTAGTTCTCGTTTCATTTTTATGCACAGAAAGTGGTAGGTGAAGCATGTTCTACACCCTTTTACATCGTTTAAAGTACGTATAGCAGATGCTTAGTCGAAGCGGAGTATCGCATGCATAAAAGAGTGACCTGTGAAGGTAATATTTTAAAAAATCGTAGCATGTGTCTTCGGAGGTTATTACTCATGGATTCAATTCTCGGCGGGATCAGAAAAGAATTGTAGCTTTTCACTTCAATGTCCCAGTTCATATAGCTGTAACAATTGAAAAGCGAATCCTCCTTCTTCTATCCACCTCCTACTACTCCTAGTATTACTAACTCTTACTATTACTAACTACTCAAACTAACAACCAGCTTACCGGCGCACCTAATGACAATAGCCCCTACCACTCACCTCCTACCTCCTATCGCCTCAAATAGATAAGCTTCAATAACACGCTACATTTCCCATTTACAAATATTACAATGATAAAAACGATTTGGAGCATATACTCCTTTCCGACTTAGCGTCTGCTTCACTACGAAGTTAAAAGGTCGAGCATATGCTTCACTTTCTACTTTTTACGCGTCGAAATGAAACGATAGCTGCACTGTGCTAAGCAGAGTACAAACTTCGTTTCTATGCATTCCAGCCAATGTTCTGTGTGGAGATAGAGCGAGGCCGGAGAACCAGAAAGAGAACAGGGAAGCAGACAGATGTATTGGGGGAGATATGACAAGGGGGTTGCTGCTGGCTGGGATCGATGAACGCGACCGAATGCTGCCCGAGAGGAAGCGCGGTGCGGTGAGGAGAGAGAGAGACAGGCGCGCCACTGAACTTGAACTTGAGTCGCTCTGCGGAGTGATTCCGTGGGCCGCCGAGTGACTGCGCCACTGGCGTTCGGATCGGGAACAGCGCGCTCTGGTGCAGTCACCTGTAACTGAAGAATGAAAAGTTAGAAAAAACAATATTGTATTAAACACATAGAAAAATAAAAATAACAGTTCTAGTTGAGTTGAAAACAAGTTGTCAAGAGAAATAAATGGTTGTGTTTCATTTATGCCCTTAACCCGATGGTTTCATCAACTTCACGATGAAAAGAGCTAAAAACTAAAGTCGAATTAGTTTTAAAAATTGTTAACTACATCTAAAACTATTAGTTGTTAGTTGAACTTGGCAAAATATTTTCATTCCAACTAACATAGTTGTAGCTGTAATTTCTTAACGAAAACAATTATTTTAACAAATTATTTGCTACGTTTAAAAATAAACTAATAGATTAAGTTTTCGACAAAAAGCCTTCAACTAATATATTGTTAAATAAGAAATTTTTACATTAATTTTTAAAATTTAATTCACCAAGAATTGGTTGGATATTGTCAAACTCTGCTTTACCTTTGACAAATGTAAATGTGATATAGAGATTTTTGGGATTAATTGCACTGCGATGAGCAAATCTTTAAAAATCTTAATAATTTAATAAATATTGACTTAAATTACAATTATATATATTTTTTTAGTTGTTTCCAGGGAACCACAGTTCTGCAAAATACAGTCCAGTTTAGATACGTCATTCTCAGACCTTTAAAAATAAATAACTTTTTCACACAGAAGTAATAGTAAATGAAAGGTTACTTTTCATTATTTTTTTGGAGTGGGATTTGGAAGGAACTCAATTCATGGCGACATATTGAGATCCGTCTATTACGTGAACTGCAAGAAATTTCTAAAAGAGTGTTTTCAGATGAAGAACTGATATTAGTTACTTTCTCATATACGTAGTACATATAAAGTTTTGGAATCGTGAAAAAATTGGAAAGCGAGATTTCGAGGGAAATATCCGTGTTGGCGATATTTGATTCTGAAAAAGTGGTTTTTGGCATAACGTCCGTCCATCTGTCCGTCTGTGCGCAGCGATTCTGAGTAAACAGATGAATCAATTTAATTCGCATTTCCTATTTACGGTAGAATTTACTTGTTGTCGATGCACGTGCTCTAATTTTTTTCTTTAAAACAAAGGGTACTTCACATGAAGATCACAGTACTCTTTTGAATGTTTCTCAAAAACAGCTCCAACGATTTTGCTTAGCGGTGTAAATGGACAATGCAGACAAATACACTTCTTTGTAAACTGAAATGAAAGATATGATAATATGAATACATAGGAGAACAGCAAACGCACTGCAGATACGAAAATACATCAATTTCTGTCTACAACGAAATTACATTTACATTACACTTTTTCGATATTTATAAGACTGATGTGTCACCATATGTTTTGAAATAATATTCCGAATATTTATTTTACTTCAAATTTCAAATAAATGACAGTAATAGTTCAACTAGCGACTTTGAGCATGAACAGAGCACTGGAAGACGACCAAAATATAGAGGACCACGCCAGGAAGGACCCTCTCACTATGGAATTATTTCTCACTCTATGCTGCAGACGAAGAAACGTATAAGAGAAAGTATGTGCAATAGTTTTACACCACTAGTTTCCTTTTGTAAGGCTTGTAACCACACACCACAAGCCCAAATGCAGTGTGAGATCCTTTGGAAAGGAACGGGATTCACATATATACCACAACCCTTATGGTAGAGTCCGCTGCCACCAGTTCGGTTTCCCGGGCAATTAAACACACGTGTAATAACAATAATTAATTATGTAATTCAAATTAAATAGAGATCTGAATATTTACAACGTAGACAAATTCTCAAAATCATTAATACATCTATAAATCTGTTACTACACAAGTAATGCTATCAGAAAGCATTAATTACACATAAATAAATTGAGTTGAAGACAACAAATTTGGAAAACCTCTCTAGGTTATCTGAATCTCCAACATTACAAGTTGCTTTTCCCGAATAACTAACTGATACAAGTTACGACACTCGCAACTACTAGCAAATGAATTTAAATTACCGCAGTAATTCTTAAGCGGTCTGGCGACCAATACTAGCCAGGTCACATCTCAAACCCTGTCTCTTATACACATCTNTCCATATATATATATACGGAACGGAGATCACGTGACCACGCCTTTGTTGCCACAATGAGCACTCCAAATCATCTTGGTCACCCCTCAGCTTCTGAGAACACCGTGTCTTCACCGATATGACGAGCTGCCGACGACATCAGACAGGCGCCCGGAGGCGTCCTTCCCGGGACGGCTATTGTCTCAGTATCCGGTGAAAGTACTCCCTTCACACTGGTCACACGCTTCTGCAACATTCTTCTGAGACCCCCGACATTCCGTAAAGGGTTTCGTCTAGGTCAAACCCTTTCACAGAAATATTATAATACAAAGATAGAGGCACGCGCTGGTCATACACTTCGACCGACGTTCTTCGCCGGGCATTCCTACTCAATTTTGAGATGTAAATGGAAACGGTCCAAGCAATGAAAGGGAAGGCTTAGTCACGGTAACTTTTCCTAATCAGCGGCGTCCGGCTAAGCTTCTCAATGACGCTCACACTTCAGCGAAAAGCGTAAAAATAACATTTCACAAACGGGTAGAACGTCGTGGTTCTGATGTTACAGGCTGAATATTTTTTCCACTTATTAAACTGGCGCCTGCAGTTCGTATTTATGAGTATATTACATTTTCGAGTCGGACACGCGGGTTTGCGGTAGTTCTGGCATGAAAATTTGGTTACAATATTGTAAGTGGAAAATTCGACGAAACGTATTTATGTGTTTTTATTTTTTTATGAAAATTTACTTTCAGATGGATTCGTCAATTTATTATTTCTTGTTCGTAAACGCTTTATGGTCTGACTCAGAAAAAAAATGCCTAGAAAAAAATATAACTGTCGTTTTAAATTATGAATTCGCGGACGCTCGTGTTTTTATAATAAGTTATTTAACATTTTTATAATCACAGACTACTTCGAGCACGATTGCTATATTTTTAATTATGAAATTAATAATAATTTATTAGTCTGTTAGTGAGCAATGTTCGGTGACAGATAGAAAATAATACATTCACAATACAATAATACGAACTTAAAAAAACAAATATCGCCCAAAAGTCTATAAAATTCACACACACGATATAAAATTGTAAAAAAATTACCTCACAAGGTTACAACGAGAAAGAAATTAGATTATTATACACATACGTACACAAACACATTTTCGCTTACAAACAGTTACAGAAACACAATTATACGATTAAACTCGCTCAATACACACACATCATTGCTCCTCCTATTCCCGTAACGTAAAGTAGTTGCTATAACATAATTAAAAGACATTAATAACTAAAAATTAAATCTAAAACAGGGGTGCCGTGAACAATCATGCACACATCACTGCACTTCACCACTACTATTATCTTTTTTTACTTCTACGTATACTACACTCCAAAAGTTTCCTCTTATTTTACTTTATTTGCATCACTTATTCTCTGCTTCGTTTGGCACCGAAGTTCAATCGCCAAGAGAATCACACTTGCTTCACTTGAAACAAGTCAGCGTTCCGTCTCCGAAGTAGGAGGTTGATATAACTCTCACCACCCGGCGTTGCCCGAATTTCTTTTTACTCGTTAGACCAACGAACCCANAACAAACCCACTCACCGGAAGCCTCACATGTCGAATTTTTGCTTCCGATGCAAGATACAACTGCGGCAGCGCGGTTGCACCATTTCATTTAAACGCTTATACAATCTAAAGCATTCGTCCAAATTTTGCGTGTAAAAGACTTTTTTATCTTTATTAAATGCACAAAACAAAGAACCCATTAAATTTGATGAAGATTGATTTTTTCCGTCATAAAATTCTTCACTTAAATTGAAGTATTTCAACACATCTATTTTTCATAACGTTTTTTCTAATTAACATTAGTAGATAGACATATGCTGCCCCGGATGATTTTTGTAGAACTCTTCGAGGCGAACAATATTGCCACTCATAGTTGTCACCGTTCAGAAAGGGTAAGTTAACATGGCCGATTTTCCCCAAGATTTCATCGATATTAATCTTCAACTTCATTTTTCATCTTTCTTTTCATACATTCAAGAAATAGAAGTTAGCCTATGTTCATCCTGGATATCTTAACTATCTCCTTGCAAAATTTCATCATGATCAGTTCCGTGGTTTAGTCGTGATTAAGTAACAGACATGCTTTCGCATTATGCAATTATATATTAGTATGGATTTATTTTTCCAAAATAACAATGAGTTTACTTTTATTTCCCACTTGTTTGTCGTGGTTTGCTAGAACACAAATTCATGTGAAACTATAGAGAAAGTGCCGCAATCTTTACCGTCAATTTTATTGGTATGGGATGCTGCAGAATGTAAGGTCAACTCGTGGCTGGAGAGTGGGGATGGACGATTATCAAAAAAATATTTCGATTAATTGTGAATAGGTAAATTATATCGTATGATTGATATTCACTTATTCATTCTTGGTTCTATTTTAAACGATCAATCTGATATTTCATTGGTTTTTCACAACAATTTCACTTTATTATAAAACTGCTAATTTGTGACAAGATGTCATCCTATTAAAAATACTAAATAATTCTTCCACATTATGGATGGACAC
>NNCF01126804.1:463608-481291 GCA_002313205.1 Laupala kohalensis
AAGTTGGGATCACATTGTGGCACGGTTAACACGATATCGTAGTACCACATTATTTAATCATCTGTGATGCCTCGCTCACGTTCGAACATTTCACGGCCGCAGTTCACAAAGGAATCACGCAACGTCAAAGGAGATTAAGCCGCACTGACGAAGAACGGTGAGACGAAAATGAACGTGTCAGAGTCAGATCTTCTCACAGGCGAGCAGGAGAATTGGCAGATCAGCGGGGAGAAAGACTTGCGAAATAATCAGGTTCCATTTGGTGGAGCATTAGTGTTATTATCCGGTGACTTCAGGCAAACACTTCCAGTTGTATCTCCTTCAACACCAGTTGATGAATTGTATGCCTGCTCATCTTTGTGAAGCACAGTCAAAATAATGCATTTAACAACAAATATGAGAGTTCAACTTCAAACAGATCCAACAGCTGACATATTTTGAAGAGAATTACTCGAGGTCTATGAGGGCACTGCACCCACAAATCCAGTAGCCGGAAAAATCACCTTCCCAAATAATTTCTGAAACATTCTGAATTCAAAAGAAGAATTAGTAGACAAGGTTTTCCAAAGCATCGAAACAAATTATCGAAATCACGCATGGTTGAGTGGAAGAGCCATTGTAGCGGCTACAACTGTCGACGTACACAATATGAACAACATCGTTCTAAACGAAATCGCAGGTGAAACACTGACATCCAAATCCATTGACTCCGTGATGAACCAAAATGAAGTAGTGAATTTTCCAACGGAATTTCTTAATTCTATGTTCCAGGATTACCGTCACACATTCTTAATTTGAAAATTGGAGTGCCAATTATATTACTGCGAAACATCAATTAGCCAAAAGTTGTGCAATGGCACACGATTAGTAGTAAAAAAAAATTGATGATGAATGTAATTGAAGCAACAATTCTGATAGGACCTCGTAAACGTGAAGACGTTCTACTTCCACTCATGGTGTTCGAGTTCAAACGACTTCAATTTCCAATACGCCTAGCGTTTGCTATGTCAATCAATAAGGCGCAAGACCCCCCAGGGGACTTACATCTAGTAAGTACGTGTTTGGCAAACACGGGGCCCCGAGCTGAGTCTGGCATTACTTCCACTTACTTGTGCGAGGCTCCTCCCTTTCTCTTTCCTGACCTCCCTTGGTCACCTCTTGATCTTTTCGATCCCGACGCTATTAAGGCTAGGGTATGTTTCACTTTCCTCATTCCTCTCATTTTTGTCCCCCTTCATTTTAGCCCCCCCTCCATTTGATGTATGTTGTGAGATATGTTTTGGTGTGTTGTAGATCAGGAGTGTTTTTAGTGTGTAGGGTTGAATCATTCGACGAGTCCCACACGCGGGGGGAGTCATGTTGGCTCTCCCTAGTGCGTAACTGCATTTTCCCTACCTGCACAAGTTTTTCGGGCTCCAATGACCTTTGATGTCGACATGAGCCGTAAAGCCCCACAAAAAAAATAATACAAAAAAATAAGGCGCAAGAGCAATCGTTGCAAGAGTGCGGTTTGAATTTAGAAAACGATTGCTTCTCTCATGGGTCGCGTACTCCAGAGTCGGTACACCGTCTGATCTTTATACTTACGCAGAAAACGGATAAACAAAAAAATATAATAAATCCACTAACTTTACAATAATTCCATATAGCCACAGCAACGCACGGCAGGATATTTAATTAAATGATGATTTTTTCGGTAAATGTATGTTCGGTAGAATAATTTTATTTTCTTACCCATTCATTTCATATCAGACTGAGCCACAGCAAAGCGTGGCCGAGTTTAGTTAGTTTCATATATAATTATACCAACTAATAAAAATATTCGTTAAAAATTTGTACGAAGCTATTATTTTCATAAAAATAAAATTTAGTTAAATAATTGGCCAAAATAATCGTAAAATTGCATCTATGAGGAAAATAATAATCCTAATCGATTGTTTTATGAACCGCACTTAAATCACCTAATAGGGAGTAGGCATGGTTTTAGCTTTAATTATGAACACAATTAGTTCACTACTTAAACTGCTCCGAGCCAATTAGGAAATTAGTGCTTCCGAGTAATAGAAAATAGGAAGTATAGTTTAAAATATCTGAAAGAAAAATATCTAAAATGAAATCGTGAGACAAATTAAATGTCAAGTTAAATTAAAATATTTTATTTCATGTTGACCATAGTTAATAAACGTCACTTAATATCAACAATATTGTTATATGTCAATTATATTTGTAGTTTTCGAACTAAAAAAATTGATTTTGTTTAAACTCTTGTTAATGGACGAAGAGATGTTTTTGATAAATCTTACGGTTCACAAGCCATAATCATATTTATTTAATAACAAAATCTTGTCCAATCAGTGACAAGAATGAATACGAAAGTAGAAATATTATAGGAACCCACAAAAAAAATTAGTCTGTTACAAAGACCTATGTATCCCTATATATTTTCACACTGAATTAGAATCCGAAAAAAACAGAATTACTCTATCACCCCCCTTCCTCGCGATTGTTTAAAACTGTATTTAAGGACGATTCTTCGCAATTTAAAAAAGGACCCCACTCAACTTTCCAATTACAATTCATTAAATAAAACACATGGCGCTAATCACTTTACATAACACTAAAAGAAAAAGGAAAGAAACAATAAAAAGGAATAATAATATATTATACTCATTAAACAAGATGACATATTTCTAAGATCAATCGGTAGCAAAATATTTATCATCACATGATGTGGCATCCTAAATATATTTTTAAAACACATTCAAGTATAGATTGCATGAATTATCGCTCGCATTATACTCTTTATAATCGCCTTATTGGCATATTTTAAATAAACCTCCTCCAATCTCAAGTTTCGTTTCGACTCATCAATTCGTTCGTGAGTTATCGGGAGAACAAAATTTGTTAATATACGTACATACATATGACATTGGACATCATCGCCAAAATTTCGAAATAGACTGCCCAGGAGCTCTGAAGAGATCTGAAAACATTTATCAACCGATTACAATACTTCCTTACGCAGTCTGTGCAATTGGAAAGTAAAAAATGGGAATTATGGAGCAATTCTGGTTTCATATTCGAATTCAGCGCGTCAAAATATATAAGGATCCTTAGGTCTTTGGAACAGACCAATTTTTTGTGTGTGTCTGTGTAATGGTCAGTAATTAAACTATTATACTGGCTATGACCTCGTTAATAATTTATGATTCAAAACACCTCTCCCAATTACTTGGCATATTGTAAGTTACCGGTATGTCAAGTGAATTTACATGCGGTAGGTGTTCGTATTAATACACGAATGCCATTTGCATGCATGATCTCTAGTATTCAAATCCTGAGTCACCTTCACCGCCTACGTCATTTCGCGTGCTGCGCGGGTTGAAGGTCGGCGTCGTCGGGCAGTCCCTGAAAGTCAAGGACGTTACGAACAGGAAATTCTGCGGAGACCTTGGATGCAAAACTCGCTTATCTGTATCCTGATGTTGCTTTTAATCCCTTGGCAATTAAATTCCCCTTCGAGCTGGCGATAAACGGTTTAATTCACTCGGTCTACGCCAAGATTACAAGGGAAATTTTCACCCAGACTTGTTATCTTCGAGTGTACACTGTCGAGATAAGCTTATATAAAATCACAGATTATATTAGGTACAGATGGATCATTCGTCGCAGCGCTCCACTAACAAGGCGCCGAACTAACTAGCCCCCACCCGTTCAACTGGTTGCTCGCGTAGTGAGTGTTGACGTCGGCGTCCGGCACATGGTCTTCATGTGGCGACTGCGACTAATTGAAGCTACTCGAGCTCTGCTTGGTGTTGATTTGTGGGTGTTTTAGTTCGAATCACTAATTTAGAATTGCTGGTTCTGAGTTTCCACTGCAGGTTAATTGTTTGTAGGCTGCTGCAGAATATGGCAGCGGGTACTCGATGAAAATTATGCGATGTAAAACGAGGAAAAGGGAGGGGAGTTGAGCGCAATTTTGACGATAGTTCTCGGCCTTCCCCGTGGCGCGCTGGGGTGCATCTAAGGTAACCATTGGGCTTATGGGAGTGAACTATATGTACCTTCTCTAATCTTTGGTACAAAATATTTTATCTCACACCGGCTGAATAATTCGCGCAAACAGTAAAAGAAGGAAAAACATTGAGACAAGTATTACATGTTCAAATGTCTATGTGATATATCTATTACCAAAGGACATGGGTGAAACAAATGTTCGTGTACTGCACAATATAATAGTTGAACTATTATCATGTACCTATGACATACGTTCTCGTTCAGAGAATTTATGTCATATCAAGATTCATATTTGATATTTGATAATTTGCCTGTACTATGCATCGCAAAAACCAGTCACCTGTGTTAAATAACCTGCTGATCTACTCGAACATTCACGTGTCTCTTATGCATGCGACACTCTCATGCATGCAGCACCATAAAGTAAGTTGAACTTGTCATTCATTGATTACTAAAGATGCTTGGATAGAAAGATATATTCACTTAATAACTTGAATAGATACTTCTCTGTATTGGAAGGAAAAATTAATTACAAGTACAATTTAAGGTCCCGGAAAAAAACTAAGAACTTAAGTGTTAACAGAACAAAAGACAACCCTAGTTACAAAAGTATATTGAAATGAATGGATTAATAGTAGCTAAAAACCGTAACAATTCTTTATATAAACTATTAATTAACATCAACCTTTGTATATTTTTCAATATTTCCAAAAGTAGTAATAGTTCAATATCTTGTAATTTGTAACAGTTTTGTGATTTCTAATTGTATAGTAATGTTATCTGTAAGGGAATATTTCAATGGAAATAACAATGTAGACAGGATTATCTAACAGGTATGCTCAATATAAAACAACTTCCTTTTGCGAAAACTAGAGATGAGTTAAAAGGAAAATGGGAAAACAAGGAAAGATATAACGAGGATGGACAAAGTCTGAAGAATATGTAAACGACTCTGCAAGACTTAGTATGATAATAACCATATATCACATTTGCAGCCTCCATATTGAATTCGCAGAATTCAATTTACTTGACCTAAACGCAAAATATCCTTATTTATGATAATTACGGAATATGCTAAGGAGTTTAAACACATAAATACAAAATATTTTTATTTATCGTTTTGAATTTTGCTGAAGTTATTTATATTCACGGCCTGAATTTTAATCACGAATCTATCCCCGCATCGTAGCTTATTTGGATGTCTTGTTACGCCTGTCAACGCCTGTATTCGACCTCGCTGTAACTGACTTGCTCTTGGGGAGACGTGATTTTCAAGGAGTTCAGTTGTGATGACCTTGAGGCGCTATTTGCATTGCATGAGAGTTTATTCGAATCTTTTGGCAGTGCGCCTATCGCCCGCTGCCGTGACCGACTCCTCGTCCACTGGCCAAGTGCACTGACCGATTCAGTATGACTCGCCACTGTCAGATCGATTCATAACAGGGGAACATCCACTCGGGTATTTTGAGGGGAGAAGTGGTTTATGAACACATATTCTCCAAGTCATGTAACTTTGACAAAAATAATTCAATATGGCTGCCTAACACGAATTGCCAACTTAAGAAATATTAATAGTACTCACAAAAGCGACTATTTGCTTTAAATAAATGTAAGTTAATAGCAGAACTCACAATAACACGAAGTAATATTCGTTCCAAACGCTCGATGCAGAAGGAACAGGATAGCGTCACAAGAGCACGCGAATTGAATTGGTGTCCGAGGTTGGAAATGGATTTAAGTTTTGAGAAATTCGAATGTCCTGCCAACATAATGAGGTACAAATATTACTACTCTTATGAACGATGGCGAAGTAAAAGCGTTGGCTACATTGAGTACAAATCCTGTACCAACATCAAGCCAGTTAGACTGACAATGAATAAATAAATAATTTGATAATTTATAGTCAAGAGAGCAGCAGTTACAAACTGCCTAAGACCACGTTGAGGACAATGAAATAATTTACTGCGTTAAGTAATCAATAAGCTAATAAACAAAGTGCGTTTCACTTAATGTTTTTTTTCTTCAGCTAAATTTTGTCGAAGCAAAGAAACTTGACTTCTTGTATACATTAAATATGTTTACTTTGACGTTAAGTCACTTTCTCTATTATTACGTCGAACGGGTACTAAGACGTTCAAAACCTTCACCTTTTTCCACTTTAAATGGAAAATGTTCAAACACCTGAGATGCTAACGAAATGTAAAATATTATTTCAAGTTAATCTAAAAATTTTGGAATTATTGTCTTGGAAGTATAAATTATATCACCATACCCAGGTTTCAATGGATTTCTAAGATAGATATCAAATTTAAGATCGACAAGACTATTCTTGTGCGTTGAAACGTCTTATTTAACTAAACGTTTCAGCAAACCCCACTATTATTTCAAATTGACCATCAGGTTAATACGTACGCTTTAAATTCGAGAAATGAAATGTACAAAAACTTTTTGGCTGTAAACTTTGTCAAACCCCTTTGTTAACCCTTCCAAAAGAGGATAGTTCGGATTATCTGTGTATCTTACCACCGAAATTCATGTAAATCTTTATTTAGAGAATTAAATATTCTTTCTCTCCCTGGCAAATATAATTATGAAGTAGTCGTGTTTGTTAACGCAGAATTATTGAAATCCCTCGCTGCTTGAGACTCTACGTCACGAGCACAACACTCGTAATGAGACTAATATTCATCGTTCTGGCGTGTCAACCACTCTTTGCCAAAAATAGCCATATTTCGGGAATAATTTTGTATAATTTACTTTCAAAAATATGAAAGATATTAATAAATTGAATCCTTTCAACTCTGCGGATAAAAGTTTTCTAATGCTCTATTGCTTTTTCTGTAATGTTACAGAATTTACTGATTTTAATCAAAGAAATTAATGAAAGATTCAATTTACCCATAAATATTGTTTTCCGTGTGATTTCGGGTCATGTAGGTGATATTTTTTTTTTTTACTTTTCCTGAGAAGGGAATGCCATTTAAAACATTGGTTGTTATTATTAACGTCGAATTTTTACTGCTACTATTCATTTTGAAATAATAAATGGATTATAGCACTATTTTATTAAATAATTCTTTTATAAGTATTAAATTTACCACTGCCCTTGGGCTCTTGATCGGAATTGACGAGTTGGCCCTTACTTGTATCCGGAGAGTAACTTAGTGTATTGTCATACGCCTTTTGACAACATAGTTTATTTATTTATAATTCTAAAAATGTTGGGTTTGCAAATCACTTTACCAAAGAAACTCCTAGGTTCTGAAACGTATCTGAATACCTCTTATTATTTTTCATTGTGAATCATCTATGTGATTTCATGATTCGGATTTGCGCAATTCAAACACATTTCATGTATACCAGTCTTTTAACAAAAGCAACAATGGAAGTAAATTTTTCTCCGTATACTTAAAATAACAATATTATATTTCCATTTAAATGTAGAAATAACTTCATTGTTGTTTTCTGCTACGAATGATCTTTATTAAGGATTTGCTTTTGTAGTAACGCTCATTCACAAAAAATATATTTTTATCTCGTAGTAGCAAAAAATATTTTTGTAATAACGAAATACATATTGTTTAGGGTTCATTAGAAATTTGATACCCCTTAAGTAGTGAATGCAAAACCCTCCTATAACATAGTTACGTCAGCTCGAAAGCAATCTCGAAGCGTTAAGCGCTATAAATTCTGAGAGTTCAGGTTTTCCCCGCGCATCACTCGGAATTTCTGTCTTCCGGATATTACCGGAATTATTATTCGACGTAATACCAAACCGTATGCAAATTTTCTCTAAAATGAATGATTATAGGAAATTGGGAAATTTGTGTCACATAGCGGAGTGTGGTCCATTTCACGTTTTCAACAGTTTTAACTTGTGTACACAAAAGGACAGTGGTTATCGAGCAATGAAACAGGAAGGAACAGTTAGGGTCTATCGCTCCTGTAAGACCACCTGTACCTTGACAAAAGAGAATTTCAAAAATGGCAGTAGTGGGACATGACAAAGGAGTGAGGAAACAACCGTTAATAAATTATTATCTGTGTCATGCTCATTGAATCTGATTATGTTAAATTACCTACTTCATTTGTATCAATATTCTGTGCTGGCAAAAATATAAAAATTTGAAAAAATATAAACCTAACTTGATGGGGCGTGTTGGACATTTATTTCCCCATTTCCCTCGAATAACTCATATACTTGATTCTGATCAGAAATTTGAATTTGTATGAAAGAGACGGGAAAAATATCAAAAATGAAACGTTTTCCGTTGCGATGAAAAAAATAATTGAAGGATTGAATGGATAAAAATGGTCAGTTCGGCATTTTAGCAAAAATTGAGTTAGTTGCAAGGATGAAAGCTGTAAGAGATGTTTTTTAGAAACACTGATCAATTAATGTAAATATATTTTCGTGAATATATTTGTGATATATACTTTGTTTACAAAATGTTGACATGAATTTTCAAGAAAATATTTTTGAATGTTAACTTTTTTTACATTTCCAAGTATAAGCTGCGAAGTCTGACAACCGAATTGCAGAGAATCGGACAAGACCGCACACGATAGGGAAGAGTGTTAATAGCAAATCTGATTTTCTATCAGAGCCTCTAGCGATCAATTTCAAAACCAATCGTTTCTGCATTTCAGAGAGAAAAATCTCCTGTCTGTGGGAATCTACAATCAACGCTGGTGACACGAAAAAAAATTCCGTATTGGGGAAATATGTGTAAAAAAAAAGCGTTCACACTGTTCGCATTTCAAACGACTGTAATGAAGTCTTTTCCTTTAAAGTATTTATTACCATTAGTTTTAGTTTTACTGCATGTTTTGTGGAATATATTTGTAAGTTTTTTTAAATATGTCTATCTATAGAGAAATTTTTAGTTCTTTTTTGCGATATGAAATTTTTTCTGACCCTGTAGGGAATACAACCTTCGCGCATGTAATAATACTGAAGTCCCGTTCAGTGTCAATGGCACTCCTATGTGGAGCGTGAGCATTAGCCATTTGCTTCACGTCTCTTTCGATCGATTCCTTGCGAGTACTCCGCTCCCTTATTCACAAGTTCTACGTTTCTCCACCGCAGGAGCGTGGCGCGCCTTGGGGATTCCCCAGAGGGGAGCGCTGGCCGGACGGACGCACGGACGTTCGGGCGGCGTCGCGACGAGTCAGGCGGACGGGCGGGCGGGCGCCGCGACGGTCGGGGACGCTTTCTGTGTCAGGGCCCCACGTCTCGGAGGGGTGGGGTGCGACGTCCCAGTTCCAAGCGGCGCCACCCTCACATTCCCCCTCGCAAATAGGGGGTGGGACTGTCGATTAGGGGTGGGGAAACATGAGGATGGGGCAAAGACTCAATTACGCATATAGAACACGATTTTGTTCTTTTTGGGCGCAATGATCCAAACATATTTGGTTACACTGTCTGACCCCGAGTGAATTGACCCACATGGGTAAATTATCACTTACAAACATTTCAATATATTTTTATTCATAAATATATATTAAAAAATATATTGACCAACCAAAGAATGTCGTAAGGGATAATTAATTAATTTATCTTGATTGCATAATGGACGTGAATAGAAGAATTGACACACATAGTAAATGTACGAATAAGATTTAATGATTTTCAACCAAATAATTTGATCAGTAATTTTTTCTGTTACAATTAGACTGGAACTCCAATAACAAATACTCAAATACCCAAAATATTGGACTAGAACATTCACATTGCACAACTAACTACTTTACTTCAATGGCGATTATCATGCCTAACAGCAATTAACAGTATTAACGCACAAACATCGTAACGGCATTGATAGTAAAATTCTAGGGTTCTAGCCATCATTTATAATTTCAGGGGCAAATTATGTGAAAATGCTTTCTTATATTCACTATTTTCACTACATTTCACGAATTTGTTGAGATATCGCCTACTTTTTTGAATGTACAATTTGTTAATTAACTGAAAATCGAATTCAGGGATTTTCGAATTTTACTTTTCAGTCGGTGAAAATGAGTGAAAATATTTGGCGCATTGTGCTTAAATACCAACTCATTTGTCAAAGCAGGAATATATTACAAATCGTGACCTAAAAGTTTTCTGGGAATGTTGCTTCAGTTTTGTAGATTCTCACGAAGACAGCATTTTAGAAATTGTTAGAATTAAATGGTTGATTTTGGGAGAAATTATAATTTTTTATTTTTCGCAAAATCTGACAAATAATATATCATCAAGGTGTTTGTATGTAAACGATGTAATTTTAGTCCAGGCTAAACTCTAACGAAAGGTAAACCGTATCATAAAGACGAAAACGATCAGGCGAAGTCGGGAAGTATCGACTGCACAATTTTTTTATTGTGCTCTTTGTAAATGGGATATGTAGCGTGGTATTGCAGCTTATCTACATGGGGCGATAGGACGTGGGAAATGGGTGGGAGACGGTTGGGCTATTGTTGCTCAGCTCGGTTTATCAACAACTTACCCACGTGAAGGGGTTAGTAGAAGTAGTTAGTAATAGAGTTATTCATACTAGGAGCAGTAGGAGGTGGATAGAAGGAGGAGGGTTCGCTTTCCAGTAGTCACAGCTATTTGAATTTGGACATTAATGTAAAAACCTACAAATTTTTCTGGCCCCGCCGGGAATTGAACCCGAAGTGACATGGTGGTGAGCAAGCAAACTTACCCCTGAGGCTAAATCTTGCGTTTCAGCAAATTTTATGAACAACTACTTCCCCTACGTTTCTACAAAATTCGAAGGTCACTAAGGGGTTAGCGTGCTCGTACACCACCCAGTCACCCCGGGTTCAATTCCCCGCGGGGCTAGAACAAATTTGTAGCTTTTCACTTTAATGTTCCAGTTCATAGAGATGTGACTACTGAAAAGTAAACCTTTCTCCCTCTATCCATCTCCTAGTATCAATAACTACTTCTACTAACCCCTCCAAGTTGTTGGTAAACACAGCTAACTCCTATGTAGATAAGTTTCAACAGCACGCTACATAAAAAAAATAAAAATCGAAGCCCAGAGGTGAAGTACGCAGATGAGGAGCCGTCGAATTCCGCATATTTCTCACCTTTCCCTTCGGGGCGTCGAAGGGAAAGCGTTGGGGTCGGACGTCGAGGACAATACAAGGATGTGCTCTGCGTAGGACGAAAGAGTAGTTTGAAGGTTGCGACGGAGGATCGTATGCAGCGAGGTCCATAAAATGATGAAGAGAAGAGAGAGGCGATGCGTATCACACCTACCTCATCACTATCTTCCAAATCAGGGCTGTCCAAGGGATGTTGCCTGACGAGTAAAACTATCTAAACGTGATATTTTGATGATCAAGAATTTATATTATTTCAAGGTCAAATTCAATAAACAGAGATAAATTCTTGCGTTTAGACAATCAGTTTATTGAGTAGGTCGACGTTTCAACAGCGAACGAACAAAAAAAGAAACTTGATAAAATCTTGTAATTTGTTTGCGTAGTTGTAATTGTTTATGGAGATGAAGTAGTTTAATGATGGAATTGTATTGAGTGTCAACTAAGTCCAGAGGAAGATAGCGTTCGCTACTCAATAATCGTATTGCGTAAACGCGAGAATTTATTTATACTATTAAACATAATGGCAAAGCACAACCGAAATCATTAAAATTGAATAGTATATGTCTGTATTTTTAACATTTAATATTATAATAATTTTTATATGTATTTCATAAGTAAAAAAGTTTTTGATATGTATTTTCATATGTATATTTTTTAATAAAATATATGACGGGGTAATTCCGAAAAAAAAATTATATATTCTCCCACCAGTCATGTCACGCTAAATTTTTATTATGACAGCACAGATTTATAATACAAAGTTGTGCCCTTTAACGGTAGCGTAAAAATTTAACGCAAAACATTCCTAAACGCAGGTCGCAAAAGAAGTTTGTGGGTCACATACAACCCACGAGCCGCTATTTGGACAGCGCTGACCCAAATATCGTTATTTCAGCCAAGAGAATTAACCCAGCAGGTTTTCCTTTATTAAACAGTTAGTGTACTTTTGGACAACCCTCAGTTACTATCGGAAATTTGTTTTAATTTTAAGACAACCAAACGGATGAAGCGAGACATATTACACTTTCGAGTCCCCGATTCGTTGTCCTCAAAGCTGTCATCTCTCTTGCACGTGTATCTCATGCGTAACTAGATTTCTGTTTCGCGTAACCTTGATTTCTGTGTCTCTCATTAGAAGTTTGTGGAAAGATTTAACAGTGTTCTGTTGAAAAAAATTTTAATCTGAAATTAACGATTGCATGTGAGTTTATTTATTTTGTTGCGGTACATTTCTTTTACTCGTCCCGTGCGTGTGGTATGAAAACTACGACCCAACAGACAAAGGCTATTCTACAGAAATGGGGAAATAAATGTCCCAAACGCCCTTTAGTGTTAGGTTTAGGTTTTTTCAATAATTTGTTGTTCTTTTGCTAGTACAACATATTGATACAAATGAAGTAGACCATGACAGATAATTATGTACGACTGTTTCCACACTCCTCTGTCATTTCATGTCCCACTCCTTTGTCGGTTTTGAAATTCGCGCCTTTAAGGTAAAGATGGACTTCCAGTAGATGTTGATGTGATGGCAATCCAGCGGGTTCCCGTAGAAACCAATGTAACCTGCCTCATTGCTCAGAAACCTCAGATGTTTTGTATACATACGTTGGATCTGTGGAAAACGTGAAGTGCTTGTTGATGGACCTCACTCCTTTGTGTACAGCAATTTCCCCATTTCCATGGAATCACCTACGTACTCGATATTTGTTAATAAGAAATTGTAATGTATTATGATGGTTTGTCTTCCATAGGCTGTTTATTAGTCTTTACAATTCAGTATTCTGCACTCTAGGTATTAACCACTATTCATGGTCATTGTGAAAGTGAGACATCAGATATCTTGTGCCCTTGTAATCTTAGTTGGTATCTGTGTGTGAGGCCCTTTGAAGTCTAACAACATAAAATTTTCACCATCCAGAGTTCTGACGAAGCAGTTACTTTTTGAAAATATTTGAAACTCTTCACGAAAATTCGACTATATGAATAACTCACGAAAATATGCATAAGTGCTCGGTGATAAATTTCATATCGTATGAGAAAGTTGTTTCAAAAACCTAACACACCAGATTTCTCGTTTATTATATCAAGATATTGAGTATTAACACCGACATTAATGAAGATCATTGTCAATCTTCAATGGGGATTAACAAAATGATTTAACAAAACGTGCAAAGCCATTTACATTCATCTACTAAGGATTGTTAAGCATTCATTAGCATAATTTTATTACCAAGAGTTAAGCATTAAAGTGTGCACCACAGTTGTTTTTTCTTTTGCTTGCAGATGTATTATATTTTTTCGCTCTTCTAACACATCTCATATTTACAATAATTTCTTTCATTAACTTCATTCTAAAATGTGTGTTCGCTGGAGGTAAAATTTGTATATCTGTCTCCCAGGGACCTGCTTCCACCTTCTGGACGCGAATACGCTCCTCGTAAATTGCATATATTTCTCGTGAAAATGGTTTGATAAGCACTTTTATTCTGCAAAGTGCAATTTAACTTAAGAATTGTGAGAATAATTACGTTATTAGCATAGATGAATTGAATTTTTGATTGGACATATATCAGTCTCGTTATTAAATTTGTCTTTTTAGTAATGATTGCTCAAATGGAAATTGTTTAAATTGTTAAAAAACTTTTTACATTTTAAATATAAGAATGGTTTGTGTGAGTATTAAAACATAAAAAATTGTGTATAATTGAAGCATCCATGAAAACGTACAGCTCTGTTATAATTATTCAAAATACCTTCTTGCGATCTAAGTAATCCATAACACAAAAAAGTACGTAATAGCCAAAATTATTGAAGCTAATTCCGAAAGGCTACGTAATAAGAATAATTTAATTGCGTTTGTTCCTTTATTTATCTTTTACTTATTTAATTTTTAAATTGTAATTAAAAATTGTATTGAGTGTATTTTACAGTATCAGGTTACCTGGTAGTTTAAATATGGCACCAAAGAATCTGTAACTTGTGAATTTCTATATTTGAGAAGTGATGAGTGCGTACCGGTTAATTCTCCGCCTTCCCCTCCCCCAACTAAACAAACTGGATAAAATGAAAATGCCCTTATTGCTGCAAGACTCAGAACATGAGGTCTGCTCCTACGTCTGACCTGAATTTAAAAAATTATTTTTGTGAAAGGCAAACTAAGAAAGTGGTTGATTAATTTCTTGTGCATGATTATCCATCATAATTCATTGTCAAATATATGACAATGTATGAAGAGATAACTTGTAATTGATATGTTGAATAAAAAAAAAAGAAATTGGTGGGGGGAGATTAATATCGGTGTCGTTACACGAAAAGATATTCGTTTTATCTGATATTATGGTTCTGAAACGGTTAAATAAATAAACAAACTTGATTGCCAAAAAACAGTTGCAAACTGCGTATGACCACGTGGGGGATAATAAACTAAGTTACTCTCCTCAAACAAGCAAGGGACCATCCCATCAATTCCGATCAAGGGTCTATGGGCAATGGCGGATTTAATACTTATAAAAAAGTTAATGAAATTCGTACTATTATCAATTTATTACTTCGAAATGATTAGTAGATGTAATGTGCAGTCAAAATTCGAGATTCATCATAGCAAAAGTATTAAATGACATTCCCTCCTATGAAAAATCCGCCTCTACCTGGAGATAAACCCGGGTCACGATGGGGCTACAGAGATAATGTACACACCCGTGCCAAGATTACGTACAGTTAGAAATATACTATTAAAAACAAAAAGGAGCAAGAGATATTAACATCGCTTTTGCATCATCCGAAATCGTGTAGAGTACAATATTTATTGGTAAATTGCATGTCTCATTAACTTCTTTTATTGAAATTAGTAAATTCTTTCGAGTTACAGAAGCATTAGAAAACTTCTAACCTCAAATTTATGGACCGTGCACTTTTGGGAAAGTGTTTGTTGTTTTTTTAATGATTGTCTGACTTTTCGAATCGTTTTGTTGTCGCACTTTATTTCGTGTGGGTGGGAGTGACCAGTGAATGGAAGACGAGAGAGTAAGTGGTTGTGTGGTGGTGTGATCCGTGGAGGAACGTGCAGTACGAAGGTGTTATAGGGCGTGGAATGGCTCCCAGACGGACTGTAAAACGGCTGCCTCCATTGGCTGGCCTCCATTGGCTGGCCAGCACTTTCGACTTCGCTCCAGACATCGTTTCCTTTCCCTTCCCCCCCCCCACACAATGCTGGCCCGCCGCTTCACCACCACCCTTATTTCCCTTCCCTGCCTTCGCCTCGTCTTCATGGCGGCATCTACTGCCGGATTAATTACAAAAAATGACTGAAATGATTATAAATAAATAAATAAATAAATAAACTATATTGTAAAAAAACAGTTAAAAACTGCGAATTACCACGTGGAAGACAATAACTAATTTACCCTCCGGAAGTCAGCGAGGGACCATCCTATCAACTCCGATCACGGGTCCAAAGGCGGAGGTGGATTTAACATTTTAACACTCTCCTAACAATAAAAAATAGTTCAGTACGTGTTATAATATTACTATAATACCAACAAGTTTGTATTTAATAAAACACAAAAGAAGTCATTTTGCAATCTGATGTGATGATGACATGTGAAGATGACATGTCGTTGACGTACAACAAAAAGAGTATAGGACCGAGAATTGAACCTTGGGGAACTCCGCAAGTAAGTGGCTTTGTTTCTGAAAGTCAACGCTGAAATATTTTGTTTTTAGTGTAGGATATTTCGACCTGTTGATATTTCTCCTTTAAATAGGACGTTTGCTATTGATGTGCAAATCTACGAATGCCAAAAGATTGGAATTTTGAAAGGAGAATTTCGTGATCGATGACATCGAATGCACTAAATAAATCTAGAAAAACACCCTGAGGATTTTCTCCATGGTCTAGAGAAAAGGTAACTTCGTTTAAGAAAGAAAATATGGCGCTAGTGTTGGAAAAGGGTTTCAGAGACAATAATTAAACTCAAATATAGAGTTATATTTGGAGTTATTTATTTTGTCTTTCAGCGAGGTTTAGGCCATGAGGCCTGCTCTTTCACGAAACTGTTGGACACGGGTAAGGGAATTGGGAAGGAGAGATTTTGGGTTGCCGAGGAACTTGCGGTACCGAACCGATATTTGTCTGGGGTAGGTAAGGAAAACCCCAGCTTAAAATCTTAGCTAGTTCGACCGAGCAGGGTATGAACTTATGCTCTATGGCTCAGCAGGATCATGGAAGTGAAGACGTTATCGATGGACCATCGCTGTCTGTAATAATTTCGATTTATAAACAATATATTCCGAATAATGTATAATAATAAAGTACTTGTGAACTCATTGAATACAATTTTGTTGGTGCTATGTTGATAACTTTTTGTTATTTAAGGAGTTTGCTGAAATGTTCAAAATCTGCCTTTGCCTTTAGACCCTTGATCGGAATTGATGGGATGGTCCCTTGCTTGTTTCTGCTTTTTTACAATAAATTTGTTTATATTTATTTATAATCATCATGTTCAACTCCAGCTGCTTTCAACCAAGTAGTGGAAAATTACTTTTTTTAACACCCCCTCCACTCCACAACACATTTGTAACGACATATCTTAATCCCCACCCCCAATAAGTACGTAACACCTCCGTTAAGAGAAGTTTTTGGTGCGTTTCGGAAAACGTGGGTACAAATCTTGATGCACTGACCAGGTCCCGACTTAATGGTTCAGACGCCGTAGAGTGATAATTTTATCATCCCCCCCCCCAGCACGCATCCCCCCCAAATCGCATCGTGCTACCTAAACTTTATCTCTTGAAGGTATAAGTCATTTGAGCGTTTCACCTCCTTCGTACATACATTCCCCGTGCTATTGGTTAGATTGTTTTCAAGTTACAACGAAGTACTTAATAACGGTGAAGATTGTCAAATAGTGCGTGGGAATCGGAAATTTGAGACCATCCTTCGCTCCGTAAGTGGCAACGTTTCCATTTCTTTCATCCGTCTTATGACGTCGCACATGTTTACCAACATTGCCACGTGACACGCCTCACTCACCACTCAAAACTTCATTCGGTCTCCGTTTTATATTGAACTTTACTTGTAATTATTCTTACATACTTATTAAATACATCTATCGCGCCCTCTAAAAACTCGCGCCCTGGGTTACTAATGGTAAATTGCACCGTGACACTGACTTAATTGATGGTTCCTTATTAATCTGTGCTCTCTCTAAGCGGGCGAGTACGTGGATTATAGGTATAGTGACAATCTTCCGGGTTAAAAAGCGCCCAGTGACACATTATGCAAATTAATTGTGATGGGTACCACCCTCCCTGCCTACCTCGCCGTAACGTAGTGTAAATATAAAATTACGACTTATATGGAAATTACGTCCTTATGACACAGGAGAACAGCACTTATTCTGGGAGGAAATGGTGTACAGTTGTGGAAGTCGAACGGGTGGTGTAGTGGTTAACATCCCTACGATCCAAGCAGGAGTCCCAGGTTCGATTCCCAGATCGTCGCCATTTTCACATGATCGAAAGTTACCGCATATCTCCTCCACGTGCAGGGTACACGGAGGATATATAT
>NNCF01126804.1:481369-520321 GCA_002313205.1 Laupala kohalensis
GTTTTTGTTGTTTGCGAAATGGTTTATCCTTTGTTATGATTTGGTGCAGAAAAAAATAAGTGTGTACAAATGAAAACAGAGATGATATCTCAATTCATGAGGTAAAGCGAGAAGAATATAATTTTCTGTTAACGCGAACGAGAAAAGACGTAAAAAGATTTCAAACTTATAATCCATTAAAAAACATGTATATTTGCATAATGATCGCCGAAACTCATGAGCTGATAAGTGTTCCACTTATTTTCATGCACACAGTGAAATGTACATCTTTTTTCGGAAAAAAGAAATGTTAGTTCGATTATTTTTCGCAATATCTATTATTATTTTCTTATCAAATAAAATTAGATTGAACAGGACTTTATAACTCCATTTTCTTTTTAATTCTTATTCAAATTGTTTTACGCATTTTCAATATTCCTTTAGATATATGTAGTATTTTAAAAAATTGAAATGGATACAAGTCACTAATGAACAGGATGTGATAACAAGTTCATTAACTATCGAAAACTATAAACATTTAATTAAGTACTATCGATGGCATCACAATTATCGATTTTGTTAGGTGTTTCCAACTATCGATATTTATCAGTATGTGCATTCTTTCCTGTCTGTATTTCATGCCAGTTGCCGAGTGAGTCGCCGAACTTTCGCATGTAGCAGCTTAGCCAAGGATAACCAGGAACGAGAGATGCAGAGTCATCGGAGAGGATTCGGTAAGTTTCTATGTAGTTCGTGTACCTTATATTATTGTTAATGATGTGACATATGTGAAAGACAACAGTAGAGAAAGGGTTTGAGATACAGCAGTTACACGTGACATCAGGCACTCTTGGTCTTCGAACTTATAGCGACGCCATTATTGCTTTGTAAATGGGAAGGTTGTCTTCACTAACCTAGTTTTCTTATTTTCATGTTACAACATTTGCGTAATTCTCCTAATTTAGAGACGAAATTTTCAAATGTTTCAAATCTCTTTGTTTTCTATTAGTCTTATTACATTTTCAAATGTAAATTCCCCTTTTCTTCTTAAATATCGCAATATTCACTTCTCTTAGTTTCACACAATGGGCACTCCTACAAAACATTTCACTTTGAATTAATTTATATTTAGCCAAAAAACGTTGAAATTACTTGGAAAATCCATCATTATTTTTGTTGGTGAGAACCATTTCTTGTATTTTTCAAACGAACTAGACGTTAGTTACATAGTTATAAATACACCTTCCATCTGGCACTTTCTGCAAACTTCTCTGATAACTTTATAGTAAGTGGGAACTTCGTCAAAAATTTAGTTTTCCAATTTTGTATTTCCTTGTGCATAAATTCGGAAACATAATTTTTTTTCCGCAGCTGATATCGTACTGTAATCTTGCCTTTTGTATTTCCTAATCCACTGGCATCACTTATTTATAAAGTAATTCGGCGGTGCATATTGTTGAGGGTCATGTCTGTGGAAATACGGTACATTATTAGACGGAGAAAACCCATAAATTTCGTTTCCAAATTTATAAATAAAGAAAAAAAACTTCGGGGGAAAATAATACAAAGCTTGTATATGATGTGGGATATACTATGCTCGAATTCATGTTGCTTTGCTTTGCGAGAATTTAACTTGAGAAGAAGAAAAAAACACGAATGAAAGCGCACTGGGTTTATTAATTTATTGCATATTAGTCGCAGTAAATTAATTTATTGTCTTCAACGTGATCGTAGGCAGATTGTAACAGCTCTCTTGGCAAATAAATTATTAATTGATTAACTTATTTTTTGTCAGTTTAACTGGCTCGATGATCATTCGGAGCTTGTGCTCAATGTAATCAACGCTTTTGCTTCGCCATCGTCCATAAGAGTAATGCTATTTGTACCTCGCGCTATGTTGGTAGGACATTCAAACTTCTGAAATCTCAAATCCGTCGCAAACTGTGACACCAATTCAATTCGCGTGCTCTTGTGACGCTATTCTGTTCGTGTGGAACGAATATTACCCTGTCTGGTGTCGTTTACAGCAAATAGTCGGTTTTGTGACAACTATTAATATTTATTCCGATAGTATTAACTCCATTTGGCAGTTTGTGTTAGGTGGCATACTGCATAATTTTCAACAAAGTTACACGAATTTGAGTATACCAGATATATGGTTTCACATGTAACGTATTTTTTAAATCGACTCACCGGATCAGTCGCCCAGATTTTATCAATGTCAAATGTGATGACATGTAGTATCCAGAGACGAGATAAGCTATCCTTTGTTTTAGCAAAAATTCCAAGGATTGCAAAGTGAGATGAGTTCGTCCAGTGCCACGACACAGGACTTAACCCTCCATTATCTGTGGAAGGTCAGATGTCAATTTGGGGGACACCTCATCCCAAACATTCTTGTACTCTGAACTGTTTTGTCATTGAATATCAGTCAGTTTTATTGAACTATTTCTGTCGGATGACATTCAGAAAACAACGGGATTATCTTATTGCATTTCAAAATATGAACTCTCAATCTCGATACAGTACATTCTGGTATGTTAAAATAACTTCTTATATATTCCGTAAAATAAAATGAAATTATACTGGTTCTCCTTTGGACAGAGGCAAGTTTTTACAAGACTCTGGCCTAGGCTGTCATTAATATTAGTCTTACTCTTAATTTCGAATTTTGAGTGATATTGATTGTTCCGATTAACTGTACTATAATCTAAATAATCTACAGCTTATATAATGTAAGTTGTACTACAGTATATAATAACGAGTTCAATATGAAATTTAATTAATATTGTTATACAATAAGAACTACATTTACTAACTATATTTTTTCCTTGTGGTGGGGTGGGGGACTGGGACTCGTTCGTCGTGGTTTTGCCTTGGGTAGCAGAAATATTACATCCACCTCTGATTTAGATGAGTTGGATCAGAATTGTTGGAGTGGTCCCTTATGTGCTTCAGGGGAGTAAATTAATTTATTGTTTTTCACGTGGTCAATGGTTCACAGTTTGACAATGATATAATTACTTATTTAAAATGATTACTTCAAAAAATGTCTGAGAAGACTGATCAGCATTTCAAAACTTGTAAAATACCAGTAATCGGAATATTGGATAGATGTGTGTCAGCATAACACTCAGTATAGAGCTCACAGAAAATGTGCGTGACCGTGATTTTGAGCTTTCGTATTCTAATTTATGTTCAAAGATAATAAATCTCGTCCAAATTTTGAAATATTTTGGAAGGTGAAGCCCTAAATCCCAGCACTATGCAAAATAATAGTGGTGTTATTTGAAATTCCAGAGAAACTGGAAAAGACAATAAATCACTGCAAAAGAAAACAGTTGGATTCTGCTTACGACCGCGTGGAGGAAAATCTGTTTATTCACTCTTCGGAAGTAAACGAGGACAATAATATTAATTTCAATGATACATTAGTTAATATCGTGAAAGTAATAATTAATATGAGGTCAACCCGTGCGTCTCAGAGAAAATTTATTGTATTTAACATTCTTTACGATAATACGAATGTTTACTTTTATTCAGAAATATTATTTTATTTTTAAGAATAAATGAACACTAGTATCACCTCACCGATATCCAACTATTATTTTATTTACTTGAATAATATGGCAGATACTTTCTTGCGTCTGCTAGTAGAAGGCTCTTTTTCATATTTAGCATTGATAATGTGAACGGGACAGTAATTAATAGTATATAAGAATATACATGGAGTATTACATAATTCACGAATAATTCCCTATGAATATTGCTCATTACTTACCAGACGCGTCACATCTTTCAATTGTCAGGACCTTGAGTCAAGTAGCTTCTTTCCTTGGTGTAATTTTAAAATGCTGTTATCTCTGAAAGAAAAAGATGAAAGATAAAATAATAGGACATGGTCAACACAACGTTTAGTTCTTTTAGTCCAATACTCCATTTGTGTGATGTACTCCGCCCGATTAACCAGAAAAGGAACTATATTTTCTGTGACTTTTGTGTATTTATTAGGAGACATTGACATGAATTTGGAGAAATAAGAAATCGCAATGGTTTGTAACTGATGCTTTCATTTATCTGACATATTCGTACAAACTTCCCCGTATAGAGATAAGATGAACTAAATTAATGAATGAACTAAACTAACTTCAATAAAAAATGCAGAAATCAGTTCAGTTATATATAGAATTTCAGGTTTTCGTAATAACAATAACAACAATAATAATAATGTAATATTTACTGTCAAAAAGAAGTTAGAAATGAATTTACTCTCCGGAAGTAAGCAAGGGACCATCCCATCAATTCCGATCAAGGGCCCTAAGGCAGAGGCGAATTTAACATCCCAACACACTCCTAAGAATAGTTCGGTACATGTTATAATATTAACATAATACCAACAAAATTGTATTTAATAAAACGCTAAAAAGTTGTTTCAGAAATACGTATTATTATCAAACTATATTAGAAAACCTGTACGTCATCTGGAATCATTTTCCAACTCGACACAGATTGCCACGGTCACGTTGTGCGCCAATAAGAAGGAATTTAAAAAATGAGGATATTGCAATTGAATGGTAATCAAATGTTCTCAGACCAAGTGCAGGGTTGTGATATGACAAGCAGAGAAATTTGAATTGAATTGATGGAAGACGTAGCTATTACACCACTAACAATAGACAAGACGACCTAGAATTGAAATTAAGGCACATGATGACGATGTTAAAATGAGGTTTAAAGTTAGATGAATAAATGAAAGCGAGAAAATTGTTCAAGAACACGCAGGTACAAAGAATTTGAATTTCTTGAAAGATAATACGGTCCTGGTATTCCATATTTGTTTAATAATTTACATTCTTTCGCAAAAGTGACTAAGAAAACAGCAATACTTATTATTTGATATGGAGGTTGGATCAACATTTTGAAGTAATCAATCTTGCTGTGTTTTATAGTTACATTCTATCCATAAAATATAATCATTACAACCTGTTATAAACACACTAAATAATCTCCAGATTAAACCTCGGCCTTCTGACCTTGGTAGACGTAGTGTTGTTTGAGATATTACAAGTCGCGATAATTTATTTAATAACAAAACCCGTTGTATGATCACTTCTGCTTCTTACTACGAATAGATTCGAATTAAATATATTTTCTTCATTTTTTAGGAACGCTATTGCTAGGGATTTTTTTTAATTTTTTTTTTCAGACAGTATTAAAAACATTAGATTTGATCTTGACTATTTTCAGAATAGTGACCTTATTGTAACCGCATGAGACTAGTGCATACTTTTGATTGGGGCATTTCACGTGAAGCTAACCACCAAAAAAACTTAAGTCTTCAAACTTAAAAAAAAATTATATTCCTGCAAACAGTTTACAAGAATATAAGGTTAATTTTCTGTAATAGGACTTCTTGCCGACTTCAGATGTTTTTTGAAGGTTCGGTACCCGATCAGAAATTGATCTCTCTTTTTAGATATGATTTGTTTCTAGTGAAAGTGAACGATATTTTGAGTACGCCAATCAAATTATAAATTGTTTCAAAGTTATGCAGTTAATTGTCACCCTGTGTTGACAAAAAATTAATCCTAGCTAAAAATATTACACAGTGGAACTCGAAAAATCTATTTTTTAAATTTTTTTATGTTCATGTGAACATCTCATGAACACATTGTCATTCATTGAAACCAGCAATTAGGGATGGCTATTAACGTTAGTTATAAACCTTGACACAAAAACTCGCGCAGACTAACGTAAATGAACTGTGATTGTGTTACGTTCCACGTGACAAATGTCGTTAAGTTTTCCCCAACACCTCAAGTTTTCTTTTCTCGATATATATTTCACAGAATATGCTACTAAGATTAATTTAGCATTTACACATTACATCATTCTAAAAGGAAGCTAGAACTATTGGGATATTGGTTAAAATTGTAACTTCGACTTGACTTTGCCCCAAATTTATTACTATACGCTAGCCATTCTTAATTTGCAGTTAGATTTGTAGTTCTCATCCCAGTCGCATCGTAAAATGACGACGTCGCACTCCTGGCTGTCGGCGGAAGATCCCATGGGACGACTCGCAGTTCTAAACATTGAGATTTTTGAAGGTCGAGTTGGCAGCTTTGGCTAGAAGCACCGACCGAACACTTCGAAATGTATGACTGCCGCCCACTCATGACAATGCAAATTGTTTGAAGACGTCATCGGCCTCCTCCTCCATCACCGGTAGCTGCTGTGTGTGGTGGTGTTGACGAGAATATTGCCCTGCGAACGGAAACCGGGACAGTGCACCGTTGTAATATTTTCAAAACCCCTAGTGCCAAGTTAGAATGGTTTTACTTTAACATATTCTGTCATACATAGTTTGTGACATTTGTTCATTGGGTACAGATACCAACTTGTACTATCACTAAAACAATCCTTTTGCTGCAAGGGAAAACGTATCGTCCGTACTTTCAAACGCCATTTTGCAAAAACGGTCGTGCGTGCTCATCCAAGAGCTGACGTTGCGGTGAGAGTGTCTATATCCGAATCTATAACCGTCATTGACGTCCGTCGCAACAGTACACACGATTCGAAGCTATCAAGTCCGACTCGCGTTATCGCAACAGACGCTGCAACAAAATCAAATATTTCACCCCGTTGCACTAAAAATAAAAAAGTCTGTCCAGTAGCGGGACACATGTTTTATTTAATTGGAAAGACTAATGATGTAGATAATAAAACAAACAAAGTAAAGCTGATAAGTACCATTGATAATGTACGTGAATGTTCTTTCATGTTAAAGACTTTTTGTATTGAAGTTTGATACAAATGTTACTTTTAAAATTCGCTGTAATACGCTGAATGAAAAATATTATACTCAACATTTTCAAATAGGACGCATGTATGTGGGAGGAATTATCCCCCATTCCCATAAATTTCTAATATTAGTTTATTTTATTTGAAATTTCATTAGATAGATTTCAGGATATGCTTTTATTTTGTTTGTATGTTTAACGTTGTCAACAGCTGCGGTATACAAAGGGCAAAAAACTCTCCGATATAGCTTTTCCGATTCAAGGGTCAATGGTATGTCCCTTTCATTAATAAATAAACAAATAAATAAATTTATTGATAAAAAAGCAGTTAGAAACTGCGTGTGACCACTTGGAGGACAATAAACTAATTTACTTTACTGAGTTAAGTAAGTGACCGTCCTATCGATTCCGATCAAGGGTCCTAAGACAGAGGTGATTTCAGCACTTAACTACTAAGATAAGAACAAATGTAGTTCGGAACGCATTATAATATTTACAGAGCACCAACAAATTTGTATTTATTAAAACCAACAATTTCAGAAGTTTGTTCTATTATCAATCTATATATCATTCGGATAGTATTGTTTATAAATCGTNTTCAGAAGTTTGTTCTATTATCAATCTATATATCATTCGGATAGTATTGTTTATAAATCGTAACTTTTAAAATTACATTAAATTCGAGATTAGTTGTTTCAATAGACCACGTCCCTGAGTAAGAACCTTTACAAAATATCTTTATAAACGATCTGCCGGCGGGCCAGATTGGGATCGCCGTGTTTCAGGAAACGTTTTTTACGCGTTTCATGAAATAAGTTTAGTAAACGTGCATTGCGTGAAACTCAGTGTGCACATGAGATACCTTCGAGTCAAGTGAAAATGACGACGAGTCGGGAATCGAACCTGGAAATCCTGCTTTGACCGCAAGGGTGTTAACCACTACGCCACCCGTTCTTCAATGTGTTTAAAATAGGTTGGTTTCATGAAACGCGTTTCATCGGTGTGCACCGTACCGAAGTATGCGAAATATTTGCTCGGATTTGAAACGAAAAATGAATTCCGTGTTCGGCGAAAGGGATCCGTTGGCAGTGTGTCAACGCGGGCGAACCTTTTCCTCGCTGTCTGTGGCCGCCCTTCCGCATAGGCAGCGCGGGGGTGTCAGTGCGTGCGTGCGTGCGCCCTTCTGGAGGGCGCGGGGCGACGTTGCCACGTGGGCCTCTGGAAGGGCAGGGCGTGGCGTGACGAGTAGAAGCGCAGTGACGCCCTTTCGCGGCACGTGGCAGCCCATGGCGCTTCGTTGCTGTTGATGCAGGTGGCGGAATGATGCGAAGAGTGCCAAGGTAACACGAGCCACTTCTCAAGGTTACGCAACGGAGGAGGAAGAAGGTGGATTGTCCTGCTGCGGAAATAATCTCCAATAATCTTTTGTAACTGAGGGAACTAGTATCACACAGGAATTGAGGCATGTCAATGAAAAAGATTCTGAGTACCCAAAAAAATTTGTTTTTCGAAAAAAAAGCGATCATTAGAGTTCCCCCAAAAGAATGTTTTTTTGCGAAAAAATATGTTTCGGCACATCATTTTTTTTATTTGCGTATTTACCACGAATTTAAAGACGGTTCTTAATAATAAAACAATTTTTAACCTCTAATATTATGATCTGACGAATTTTAACGAACTAATTACGCTTCCTGTAAGGAAATTTAATGCCAAAAAGTGTAACCGTTTATGCAAAATGCTCTTTGAACTCCATATGAAGTACCCTTTAAATTTTAAGTTAAAAAAAAATAGTACGTGTATCGACAACGAGCGGATACTACGCGAAATACAAAATATGAATGAAATTGATTTATNTCGACAACGAGCGGATACTACGCGAAATACAAAATATGAATGAAATTGATTTATTGAGATGGCATGATAAAACCTTTTTAGGTATCAGGAACTCTCAAAAAGAATTCTCACGATAGAATTTTTCGCGATAGAATTTTCTTTTGTATTTATGAAAGAAGGAATGAATTAATTCGAAAAGCTTATGGAAGGAGTGCATAAACCTTCCCAACTTCGAGTTTAACTATCGAAATATATCGACGTAGAATAGAAAGAATCGATAGTTATTTCCGTATTCCTCCACATCTATCTCTAAACGTTTGTCAACCCGTACAGTGATGTCAACTTCATTTCAAAAGTACAATGCAAGACCGTAAACGACGTAAGAACCACTAAATTGTCAAGAGAACTATGTATTCGGGATATTTTGTTTCTTTCCAAACATAAAGACGATCTCCAAATATACGTAATAAAAATAGTAGTAACTTGAGTGAACACAGAAAAAAAATGACCTATCAATTTGACAATATGGAGGATGCGTGAACCACAGATTGACTTATGCTTTTACCCTGGCGGCAGGGAAGCTAACTAACCATTGTGGGTGACGCCATCTTGCTATCACCTTGTTAAGGATGGTAACAACGGTAAATCATTCGAAGTTAACGTAAAAAAGATCTGATAATCGTGTACATTGGCGGATCCAAGGAAGGGGGGGGCACAGGGGGCTCGTGCTTCTCCCCAAAAATGAGATAGAAATAGAAAAGAAAGATTTGTTCTTCGAATATAATTCAACAAGAACTAATAAAATCTCTGTAAAGAGACGACTTCATAGGACAAATATGTGACTTTGCTTTTACAGATTTCCTTTCCAATATAGGAATATGAGCATAGGGCTGCAATATTTCACTGTTTCTTGTGTACTCGCACTCCAGCGAGATTCCGAGCCATTTATATAATAGAAAATTACATCGTTATAATTTACGATAGAAAGATAATCGAAAAAGTTTGAATCATAAAGAGAAGAAAAATAATTCGGAATAATGTTACTTCATCAATACATTAAATCAACGATGGAAATGTTATATTGGTGTTCTTATAAAATGTGTAATAATAACATTGTACGATTCATGAACGGTAGGAAAACGTTTTCATTATGGGCACCTCACAATATCAAATCGTGGATCTGCCTCTGATCGTGTAGCACTGTCCGATTTCGGATAACCTTCAGAACAAAACTAAACCTGTTTAGCATAGCATGGCAGCTTTCACTCCCACCCCATCCACCACCCACGTCATTCCTAGTAGTATGTATGAGTGAGTGTAACGCAGTAAACCAATTGTGGAGAATGGGGGGCAAATGCCATAATTCTGATTCGAGGTTCCGTGCACTCGGTCAGCCGTGCGTCTAGGGTTGCGAGGGGAAGGATCTGGGCTAGGGCACTAAGGGCACTGCGACGTCATTAGATCGCTCCCTTCCCCACGAGAAAAGGGCCACTCGGTGATGGCACACAGTGGGCCGAAGTGGAGAAATGCTGGATACAACTCAAAATACTTTCGAACTTTCCACTGATAGACCTTCATCTATGGAAAGAAGAGTGTCCCAGATTTGTCTTTTAAATAAGTCTACAGTTTTATTCTACGGTGAATTCCGCACATGCACCTCATTTCGAACACGTCTGCTCAGCTCTACTCAGCAAGCTGTAAAATGAGTACCGTACTAGGGTCAAACTGTCCTAAGGGAGATGCTGGTCACATCTCCTCCTCCTCCTAGTGCGGAGGTCAAGTAATTGAGGACCACTACCCATCGGGGCCTGTTGTGGAACAGTCTGACTATGACGTGACATTTAATTCTAGAGGATCACAGATTGCGCGAGAATTTAAAATCCACTCCTTTTTACACCTCTTAATGCAGAATTTGGATACTTCATTAAATTTTTAACTGGAAAATACTGACTTAATTCCAAATTAAGTCCTAGTAGCCCTGGGTGAAAAGTGTGAAGAGGGTGGTGTGTAAAAATAATCCGATACCACTGATATTAGTGACGAATAATGACTTTCCGTTAGAGTGAAAGTTCCTCCCCCATGAAGAACAGACACGCTAGAACTCATATGAGCGGTGTGGGGTCATTCTGTTGATTGGTAACAGTATCATCTGTATAACCAATTCATTCTACCGTGTTTTCAGATTGTAATACATAATATTTAGATTTTGTTTATCAGTATATTTATCTACAGTGGTTGTCTAGCGATAGCATCTTTGCGTCCACGATATTTCTGAGCTGGGTACAAGTCAGTTTTTTTATTAATTTTAGTATTAGCATTAGTATTTTTGCGCGTATGTTCCGTGCGTTAGGGCCCACTGTTCAACGCCTAGTAGTCCCCTCGTGTCGCGTCGGTGCACACTGCGCATGCGTGGGAGAGAGAGAGAGAGAGAGGGATGCACGAAGCGAGAGGTAGCTGCTACTGCCGCAATGGATATGAAGAAAATCGCTCTCCACTTGCGATTGAACAGTGTTTTCATAGGGGCGTCGACGGATCGATATATTAACGTGTTTTATTCTCTAATCCTATCTCTCATTTCCGATACAGATTCTAGGCGAAATCAGGAATATTCTCTAGTTTCAGTGACGTGTTTCAAAGGGGACTGACAAGACTCCGCACCCCCCTCCACAAAAACGTTCCGGGGAAATTTCCAGAATTTCGTAAAAAATTGTACATGCGCGTATTATTTGCATAGGATAGTAAAATTACATTCCTACAATAGTAGAAAATTCACTTAAAATTACATCATTTTGCTCCAAACTTTCCAACTTTTCCAGATCCCCAGGTGTCATGGATATCTAAGCCCCTTCGGAAATAAATTTCTTGGATCCACCATCCAGTTGTGATCATTCTTTTACAAGTTTGTTCCTTAAAATATCTCAAATAAAATTTTTTAATTACTCTGAAATAATTTTCTTATTAACGTTTCATTGATGTAATTATTTTTAAATTTTCCAGCGTTTTTTAGTTTCTTACAATCTGGCAATACTCATCTTTAGCAATTGTAAAAAAAAATCATTCTTATCAATAATATCGATATTTCTGTTATTTTTCTTCTAAATTGACTGAATAACACGAAAAAGAATATTATAGCATCTAGCTAATTTTAATTTGTTCTGAGGAGTGTGCTGTGATTTTTGTTCCACTTCATACAAACGACGGAAGAGTTCTTAGCGCTAGCGTGATGACGTGTGATTCTTGCGCGAGTTCACTTCCAGTATTTGACTGCTCCATCGGTTGGAGAAAAAGGGAAATCCAGGGATGAAGTCTCGTGCGGGGGTGCCGCACCCTCGCTTTCATTCTGCGCATGCGCCACTATACGAGGGGTTGCAGCGATTGGGGTTGCTTGCTCTTTGGCGTTTTCCAACATTCGCACCCAACGACGTACTAGCCTTTCCCTGGTCGACGTCTTCGAGATTCTTTTTTTTAATTTACTTTTTAAATTTAGAAATGAACATAATTTTTGAAGTCGTTATAAAATTATATAATTTTATAAATAAACTAACAGAACTATCAGGCGTTGCCTGGGATTAAAAAAAACATCTTACAGGACATTCAAAACAAACATACAAAAACTTATTGAACATTCAAAGAAAAATTTGTTCTGTGAATTGATATATTTTACACTCGCCCGTTGTTGCCAGAGATTCTTATATAATATTTTTAATTGATGTGTTTGTTTCCGTATTTCCCTACTTTCGTAATATTAAATTTTCACTTGGTTTATTTGAAAACTTAAATTCTACCAAGAAAAGCTACAAAACTGAAAATCGCGTGTACATTTTTGGTTACTTCCTTATGTGCACGAAATTACGAATTATTATAAAATTCAGACAGAAGGAAAATAAAATTTTTCACATAAAACTTAATAAGCAAAGAGCAAAGTTAAGACCCCTGAGTTCTTTGGTATTAATTTCTCTTTTATGTTATATGCTTGAAAACCATGTTCTTCACGTCCTTTATACAATTTTCCTTCTACGATTCGGTCCAGTGGACTGGGCTCCTCACGTAACTTAATGCAACTCTGACGGACACATTAGTACATTAGTAAACTTCACATTCAAGAGTCATATTCATATAAACTGATTGCTCTATTAATATTAAAATTCAGGAAAAATCTTCTTTGCAGGTCTATGCAATATACAAGCAACATCCTATCAAAATTTCAAGTCCCATTCTCTAGTAGTTTGAGGAGTGGGTGAGCAGGTTGAGACTTAGAATATTTGTAAAAGAGAAATGTAGCGCGCTATTGCAGCTTATCTACATGGGGCGGTTATTGTTAGTAATAATAATAATAATAATAATAAATTTATTGTCAAAAAAACAGTACAAACAGCGTATGACCACGTGGAAGACAAACTTATTTACTCTCCGGAAGCAAGCAAGGGACCATCCCATCAATTCCGATCAAGTGTCCTAAGGCAGAGGCGGATTCAAAAATTTCAGCAAAAATTCCTAGATAAGATGAAAAGTTAGCTGCGATTTATAATACTAATAGAATGTCAATATGTTTGTAATTTAACACAAAAAATTTACATGTACAAATTGTTATCGAACTATCGATTATTCTGTGTATAGTGTTTAAAAATAATAAGAATTGAAATAACACTAAATTCACGATGTATTGTTATAATAAACACGCCCCTAGACAAAGCCTAGAGAACCTGTATAAGAAATCCGCCTCTACCCGAAGGAAAACCGGAGAAAAACCCGGGCCAGGATGGGTGGGTCACTTACATGGGTTTACCAACAACTTGGTCCAGACGGTGGTGTTCGAATGAGTAGTTTGTAATGGCAAGAGTTAGTGATACTAGGAGAAGTAGGAGGTAGATAGATTCTATCGTCACAGCTATGTATTAATTGGGTCATTTAAGTGGAGAGTTACAGTTATTTTCTGGCCCCGTCGGGAATTGAACCTGGAGTGATTCTGTGGCGAGCAAGAATTCTTCCTTTGAGCCACCGAAGGGTCATACTTGGGTCATTATCGCAGGCTGCCAGAGACTGTACAGAAAGTTAATTTGTGGAATACTTTTGCAGAAAGGTTGTAAGGTGAGTATGACTAACAAGTACTCACCAAGAAACATTTAAGAGTCTGGAACGTGGAGATATTCCGGATATGAACTTTTACTCAACTACTGTTCTACAGAAGTGTAAAAGAAACTTGAATAAAATTTAATTAATTCCTATAAAAAACATACGATGTTTTACTCACCTGAGTGCAGCAAACTGCGAAATAAGTTTTCCTTGACCCAAATAATAAAAGTTTGATATTTTCTACGTAACAGAAAAAAATGGTATACATAGTTGGAATGTATAAAAGAAAGAAGGAGATTTACTGAACTACTTCTGTCGTGTGTATATATTCGTGAACAAGAATGCGACCAATAATAGATATAAGTCATATTCTCATCTGTCACATCTGTCATACAGCTGTATCAATTCCGTCGTACAGCGAAGGGTTTGGATCCATTTTAATCCACTGTTGATTCGAAATCTTCCTCTATGAACTCTCAAGAAATAAGATTTTGGAAAAAAAATATATTTCTTGAAATTTTTAATAATTTTCGATGGTTAACATGATCCTCCGCAATTTCTTATATCGAAACTGTGTAAATTTCGATTTTCAATTCTCGATACCTCTTTCTTTTACTTCATCGAAATTTCGCAATTCTCGATGGTTTTTGGCAGTATCACTCGATTTGACAATATTTTGAGATAAAAATGTGAACCTTTTAACTATTTGGGATCGCTGGACACGACTACAATGATTAAAAAAACAGTTTTCAGTTTTAACAATTCATTTGCATCAAAAAATATTTTAAAAACTGTTCAGTTTTAATGACAGTTTTCAAAATTCAAAATAATATTTTACATTGGTGTTGTTGGATTCTTAACCCATCGAAGTGAGGGGACCACAAAAATAATATCATCCTCATACTGCATATGAGATTGTCTACAGTGTTTGTCCTTCAAAGATAACGATGAAGATAACGATCCGTCTGAGTCACCGACACATCTGACTAGTCGAGGAAAACCCGACGTAAAACTCTCGCGGAAACTGGGAACGCAGATGGATGAACATTTTTCATCTCCGTTGTAACTATAAATATAGAGATGCCTCCGACTCATTTCACGCTTTAATATTGAGCAGAGAATTACGTTAGTATCTCTCATGCGTCTCATTTGGGGAGAGAAAGTATTTGCGTTGATAGAATTTATTGATTTTAATAAAAATTAAAGCCGTCTTGTACTTTATCACGTCATTGTTGTAATAATTTCAAAATGTCTGACAACAATTTCAAAACTATTTTTCTGCATGCTAGTATAATGTCTTATTATTCATATAAATATAGTTGTAGATGTACTCAACTCTGGCACTGTGGTGTACTTTAATTCTGTAACCCCATCCTGACCGGGGTTTTTCTCCGGTTTTCCTTCGGGTAGGGGCGGATTTTTTTTATAAAGACTAGCTAGGCTTTTGCCTAGAGACGGCATAAATTGATACAATTATTAGCGAATTTAGTGTTACTTAATAGTTACGAATAATGAACAATATTTTCCGAATGATTTATAGCTTGATAATAATACGTGCTTGTGAAATGACTTTTCTATGTTTTATTAAATACAGTATTTGTTAAAACTATAACACGTGTCGAACTAATTTTTTATCGTTAGGAGGATGTTGAAATGTTAAATCCACCTCTGTCTTAGGGCCCTTGATCGGAAGTGATGGAATGGTCCCTTGCTTACTTCCGAAGTGTAAATCATTTTATTGTCCTCCACGTGGTCATACGCAGTTTGTAACTTTTGCTTTTTTGAAAATAAAATTTATAAATTTTATTACCTCAGTGAAAATTCATTAAAGTTGAACTCCTCCTAACCAGTTTGTTCGGGACCATGGTCAGTTAATCCGAGGTTCCCGTGAAAAATAAAATTTCTTTCAGAAAGATCCTAAAATTTCATAAGGTTATCAAAAATAAAGAAGCAAATGAGACGCCATGGCAACTCATTGTTTTGTGCTTTATGTACATCCACACTAATATAGAAACGCGTACCGCGATCGTGTTTCTGTCCGTTTGCTACCTAACAACCGAACCGATCGTGGTGAAATTTGGAAATGAGATTATTTAGATGGTTAGGCTAACTTTTTTTTCTAAAATTTTCGATAAGAATATAGAAATCGTTTTTGACAATAAATGTTGATAAAATTGAGAAAAAGTCATATTTGCTGACGCTGCCCGAACGGTAGAGATAGGAGACCGATAAGACAACGCTACATGGAATATTGTTTACCTCAAGGAGTTCTATAAAAAAGTCTGCGACGACATATATCTAAAAATTAAACTAAATTATCGACGAATAGTTAAAATTTCACAAGAATTTTAATGAAATGGTGCAGTCACGTGATGCCTCGGAAGCGAAAACCCGACCGCTGCGATCACCGCGAGATGGTTTTGATACTCAAAACCGACCGTTTTGTATTAAATTTGCAATTTTATGAATTTAAAAAATTCGGATGAAGTACGTGTTAAGAAAAATCCCGTGCAACGCCAGGTGATGGACTAGTATGTACATAAACGAAAAAGTTAATTAAGGAGAAGTTAATTAAAAGTTAGAGAAATATCCTGGGTAACAAGAAGGGAATCAAACTATTGAGCTCCCACCCCCTCTCGCCTCAACACAAACACAATGCACACCGAATGTCGCGCCACCCCGGTTTTATTTCCAGAACTTTCCAGCTTAGGTCCATCAAGCAACCACAGGCCTGCCAGCTTATTACACGCAGAAATAATGAAAAATAGCTGTGACACGGGATAGACCGGTTAACCTGAGGACCGGTTGATCCGAGACCGGTTAAAAGGGGTTCTACTGTACAACGAAATGTTTTGTAAAGTACTGGCTTCATGGGTTTTTAAATGTCATTTTACTTTATTCTCCATGTTTATATTTAGAATTTTTTATCCAAATATATGTTCTTATTTAATTGTCGGGTTGGTTACACGTATGGGTTACATAACTTAATTTTGAAAGGTTTTTCATTATGAATTAGCAATCAACCTCAATGAATCAATTTTTCAATAAACAATGAAAATGAAATTATTCTTTCTCCTCTAATACGAAAATGTCTCGTATAAAAAATTTCTAAGCTCAGGTTTACAATTATATGATATCCTCACCTTAATGTTATACAAATTTCAGCTGAATTATGCGCGCAGAGATCCTTTTTCATAAAATCTTCGTAAATTCTGGTTCACCTTAAGCAAGTAATTGAGTCCAGTGGAGAGTGATTTAGNTTTTCATAAAATCTTCGTAAATTCTGGTTCACCTTAAGCAAGTAATTGAGTCCAGTGGAGAGTGATTTAGTAACTAAACATGTTTGGACAAAAGCCGAGGGGTAAGTAAAAAGCATACTAGTTTTCTCGTCGTTTAGCAGAGATACTAAATCACTCGCCACTGGACTGTATTACTAGCAGGGAATGAACCATCCTTTTAGTTGTTCATATGACAACTCATGTGGAAAAGACATCAATGATAGAATAGTTATACGGAACGATAACGGACTATTAAAATGAAATCTTCTAAACATAGGAAATTCCTTTTTCACTCTTTAGAGGCGACTGTAGAATAGGGAACGCCTCCCGATTGTCTAGTTATTTTTGTAACTGATCTTACTGAATTGTTTTATATAACAATTCGATTAAGAGATCGATAAATTATGTAACACCAAAATTATTTCAACACCCTCTTATTACGAACCTGTAATAATACATTTTCCCCTCCATTTAATTTCGTGACGCTAACCCTTACGGAAAGAACCATTTTTGCGACTTCCTGTGAAATAGGGGACCAATCTTGATTCATAGACTTAACCGTTCTTATTGTGTTCTCCTTGAGCAGTTAAATGTAAAAGCTACAGTGTAGCACTATTGTGTAAAACATCAGTATAAAATATTTTGTGATGACACCCCCATCCTGCTGTAACGCAGCGTAAAAATATCAAACTCCCTCGTGCGAGTGCGTTGTTACGCCTATGGTTGTCGCAGTGAAAAAATAGTAACTAGATATAATATATGGAGCGCAAGCGCGGCGTTGTAATGTCTAGCTGCGGAGGATGGCCCAGCTTAGCTCCACCCATTCTAGACGGCGTGGCGTAGCTACCCAGACATGGCTTATCTGATATAAATGGTGCAAAGGAAACTTGAAGCAATCTCCTTTCGGCCAAACTTTAAGCAATATCCGTCGTGGTTGACATTTCAATTACTGGTGTAATGTTCTATGTATCGGCTGATGTAGGTGGGAGCAACTGAACGTTAACTCACTAAGATTCTCCTGACACAAGCAAATTCCCCGCGTGTCTACAGCGAGAGGAATAATAAAGCAATCTTACAATGATGGCTCGACTTTCACGTGGTCTTGAGGCTTCGCCATTATTATCATTATCCGTTCGCTACGAATACTGTAATGACGGTTTATATATAGTTTTGTCCGCAAACGTTTTCTATGGTAGTATTTGCAAATGGGAAATGTAAAGCTATTCAAGCTTATCTACATGGAGCGATAGGAGTTGGGTGGTAGGCCATTGTTAGTAGATGGACCGGTTAGCTGGGTTTTTCGAACAACTTGGCCCACGTGGAGGGGTTAGTAGAAGTAGTTAGTAATAGTTAGAATTAGTGATACTAGGAGTAATAGGAGGAGGACAAAAGAAGGAGGGTTTTCTTTTTAATCGGGACATTAATGTGAAAAAGCCACTTTTTTTTCTGACCCCATCGGGAATTGAACCCAGAGTGACTTGGTGCTAACCCTTTGCTCACAGGAGGGGGGAAAGCGTTTAGTTGTTAAATCACTCGTCCAATATCTAAAATAAACCTTCCATTCCCCTTCGTTTTCCAAAGAAGAATTCGTAGTGCGGGTGGGTCGATGAACCATGTTCCTATTTCTCCTCCGTGTATGTAGGCTAACAACACGGCACCTCGCAGCCAATCACACTCTCCAACGCAAAAGGGAGAAGAGGGCCAGTCGGCTAGGAAGCCCTAAGGTGTGCACTGCGCAAGCGTCAGTCGAGAGGGAGTCATCTAACGCCATCAGGGGAAAACAGTGCGTTCCCCTTGTTCGGTAGGAGTTTCCCTTTCGTAAGGCTATTGACGCGGCAGAGTCGTCTGTCTGGGGAAAGTCGTAGCTGTAGTTCGGAGGACGAAAGCGAGACTCGTCACCAAATTTCACGCATTGCTTCCTTATTCCAGCCCTTCATCGTATATCCATATCTCCATGTTTCTCTCTCTTTCTTCTTCTCTTTCTTCTTCTTTTTCTGTTTCTTCTTTCTTCTTCTTTTTCTGTTTCTTCTCTTTCTTCTTCTTTTTCTGTTTCTTCTCTTTCTTCTTCTTTTTCTGTTTCTTCTCTTTCTTCTTCTTTTTCTGTTTCTTCTCTTTCTTCTTCTCTTTCTGTTTCTTCTCTTTCTTCTTCTCTTTCTGTTTCTTCTCTTTCTTCTTCTCTTTCTGATTCTTCTCTTTCTTCTTCTCTTTCTGATTCTTCTCTTTCTTCTTCTCTTTCTGATTCTTCTCTTCCTCCTACTTCTTCTTTTTCTGTTTATTTTAGTTTTCAGAAACAACAGCATTGTAGTTTCGGTGCAACGTTCTTTCTGAACTTGCATGTGTGTTTAATCTCCTTCACGCCCTTTGATATCATTAATGTTTGATTTGTTTCATTATTTCTCAATTTCTCTATTATTTAAAGTTTCATATTCATATGAAAAATCTGTACTTCAAACGTTCAGTTAGGCAATAATAATTGTATGATACATATATGTGCAGCTGGTTGCATATCCTGCGCGTGTATCCGTTTCATTTTCAAAATTTAGTATCTCGTTCACTGTTTAGAACACGCGTAATGAATTTAATCTTTGCCGAATCAACAAATCACGTAACTAGAAATGTAATTTTGACATTAAAATCTCTTACCGACTGATGATCTAATTTGAATTAAAGATGAATTCTACTGGGTCCATTCTGTGGCTGAATACAGTAAATTATATCACAAAAATTAAAAAATTGGTAATGTAATATTGATTGTGAAATTTTACTTTTGATGACTTACTTTGACAATATTCAAACAATATAGAAAAACACGGCAAATTAAAAAATGTATTACAAAGTCGCCATTAAAACTGATTTCCGAAGATCAAAAGTTACTCAAGTATGGACTCTATATTTATTCCTATTAAACCGTATATTATTCGCTTAAGTGAGCTGAGAATTTTGCTACAATGGCATTGCCCGGAGATAAACGTGGAACATTACGTGAGTGGCGTATTGTACAATTCCTTCTTCAAAACAACTGAGACAAGCATAATGTTATGAAACTTCCTATCGGTTCCAAAAAACCATAGACCCGAGTTTGAACCTTCAGTTCAGTTTTCCAATCAATAAAAAAACATCAATGAATACATCAAATTTAACTTATTTAACTCTGCGTTATAATGTGCGAGTTTAACATTTTTTACTTGTCTTTGAGTATTTTAATCGTGTTTCGAAGGTAAATAACGAGTCTTCCTGGCGTTTTCCAGGGAATGGTCAACGTTGCAAGTTTGTTTGAGCAAAACTGTTGAGCCTGGGAGTTTGAAATTGTTACAGTATTGCTGGAATAGTTATTTATAGAACGTATCAATTTTAAAGTTTCACCTTCGCTAAAAAAAATTGTTCTTGCAATTTTTATAAAACCTTGCAATCTTAAGATCCACTAACCGATTAGTCTTCCTCCTTAAAATAACCGCACATCATCTATTACCTGAGAAGAAGATAGATGAAGATCTTAAAGAAAGGGCACCAACATAATCGGGTACTTTTAAGTACACACTGAAGTTTTCTTATCAATGAAATGATTTATTGACTTCGTGTTGTTTGTTGATGTTCAATATTATAAGAAATAGTACTTAACATGTAAATTTCTTACTTTGCACCGTCATTTTCCAATGTATTGGGTGGAAGTACTTATTTCCTCGGCTGGGTCACCTAATGGGTAAAAGTAGACCGGTAGATTTCGGCGTCTCCTAATTTTACCCAAAAATTCTGTATTATTTTGCCTCACACTTATTAAGTGAATGATAATTTCTAGCCACTTCAGATATTTATAACACATTTACTTGCTTATTCAATGCCGACATTTAAAATGTCGTACGGTACATAAGTTTCAAAATAGCGAAACTGAATAATTAAATCGTTATTCAAGAGCGACATCTGTTTGCGCACGTCACAGCAGTTTTACCATAAGTATAACGTGAAAATCGAGTGGGATGCATTTCAGATTTGTCTTTTCTTTACATTCATTCCTCAGTCGGTTTTTGAGATTTCTTTGCTGACACCGCCGCCATCTTGAACAGCTTTTTTCAACCCTCTGAAATGAACGCATTGATCCGCCATCTCCCTTTTTGAAATCGAAGGAAACCAATTATTTCTAATTATATCTTTTGGTCGTGTACCCTGGGGGTTGGTAAGATATTATTTTGTGTTCCACGGAAGCATCACGTAAAGAATATGAAATTTTTGAAATTTAAATTGATTATTTTCCAAGACCAGTATGTATCTATTGTGTATGTAAATCACAACGCGCCTCAATCGAAATACTTCTTTTAATGAATCCGATCACATGTTTTTTAAAATACTGGAGCTGTCGGTGGAAGCACATCGGTAAAGATCCACATGTAACACACTGATATTAAACGTATTTAATGATTCACAATAAATATTTGCGTTTTAAGATTCATTCCATCAACACTTCAATGATACCAAAGAATTTATTACCTATAGTCAAATTACTTAATATTTTTAAAATACTCAATGATATTCGAGTTAATATTAAGTTTAATAATGTGAATTCATCAACTTGCATTCGTTGCAGGTAATTGCCGTAGTACTTTTAATAAAATATTGTTCATTACTAAAAGAACTTTAATGCCGTATTATAATTATTTCGTAATATGTGTGATAGGTACGGTAAGGTTCTGATTTGTTCTGATTTGGTGAGGTTGAATATGTACACTCCTGGAATAATAAAAGGGCTGACATAAATATTCTAGGTCCCGCGCGCTTGGAGATGTTAGATTTGCAATGCCACGTTTCTCCGACGGGGAAAAAGCCCCTCACTTTCGTTCGGCCAATCGTAGGCCAACTTGAAACTGCTTCCATATTTTGTGGACTAATAGAAGACTAGTCCTGGCGAACATACCCCTATTAAATCGTAACGAGAGAAAATGTTTTATTACGCCGCTATTAAATATTTTGTAATTATTATACACATCTTGGACATATAGAACAAAATATTCATTATTTTCTTAACTACAATAAAGTTTATTATTCTATATATTTAAATGACATCTCAAGTTTTGTTGTGTTACAACGCCGTCCTACGGAATATAAAACAAATTAAACTTCTCCGACAAAAATATTCTTCCAACTTTAAAATCGATATTGTTTAATCACATAATTTGAATGTCATCGCAAGATATCGAATGAAATTCGTGAGATACTCATTCAGGAATTACTTATAAGAATACTTATAACCTCTGAATTTTATTCAAGTGGCGCAAAGAACTCAAAGCGCATTGGCATCAATTAGTGTGTTGTTTATTGTAATTTCAAATGGTATTCAGTTCTTTTATATTATTTTTAGACGTCAATCGGAAATCAAGCATTATAGAAAGCAATTTGATAGAAAGTGAATGAATAACACTAAATGTTAATTCTAATGATATCTTCAATAATTTTAAACTAATAAATGAATTACGTCTGTAAGAAATGTATTGATGCAAAATACAACGTTTAGCTGTAAGCGAGCAACATATAAAACAATATGATCAGAGAGTAACATTACTAAAAAGAATTATATCTAGTTCTCAGAAAATATAACATATCACTTATATTTAGACTTGCAAATACAATTGAGTTGTATTATTTCTTTCGTTATTATCGATATTCGTAGAATGCATTGATTTCAATAGCAAAAGGGGCAAACGACGTATGTCAGAAGCATTCTTTATATCACATTTTACGAATCAACCTGATTGTTCATATTGATGAAGTTAAACATATTGATTAGACATTAAACATGATTTATAAAGTAAGGATAAAAAATCAGCGAAGAAATTGATGAGATAACACATACACAATTAAATATAAAGTTATTGTAACTAGTAGATTCCAGCATTCCAGATACAGGATCGTTTTGTAAGAAGTTGTAACTTTAAAGAACGAACAAGAATTGGGGGGGGGGAAACGGATAAGACAACAATATACAAATTTAAAAATATTAAAATAAAAAATACAACCGATATATTCATAAAAAGTGATTGAAATTAAATATATAGACTTATTTAACTTAGAAAACCCTGCTCTCAAACTCACGAATGTTATTAAATATAGAATTTATCTGAGCAAACACAATTAAACAACCACATCACTTTTATTTAAATTTCATATTTCATTGTTGGATTTATGCTTGTCAACGAAGATAAAATTTTCGTTATTTAATAGCATTTAGTAGGATTCAGTTCTATTTGGATTTAATTTAATTATGAATATAATTTGGTAGGATATTATGTTCCATGACCTGAAATAATGTCACTTTAGAATGCATCGATCTAGAAGACAAAAATAATTTTGGAGAGCGATCGCAATAGTATTAGCCATCCATTTATTTATTATCAGCCATCCATTTCACTCTTTTGCTACGCGTGCAGAGGGAGTATATTAGAATAAAGGTACTATCGTTATTGAAAGCACAATATATTTTGCACTTAATAAAGTGTTAAAATCAGGAAATCTTGCTTACACACATTCACAGCGACCTGAAAATAAAATATTTTGGGTATATTTGATTTGTCATTTTTGTGGTCTCAAAACTACGGTTCTTTTGTGCGGTAAGATCTCTTTCCAGAATATTTTTTCTTTGTACTTGTTATTCGTTATTTGTTTTCTTAATACAAGAAGAAATCACATCTACGGAAAAAGCAACGAACCACAGAAATAAATATATCGAGTTACCAAAATATTTTTGTGGTTTTGGAATTATTATACGCTTCCGACGTCAATTTTTATGGATAGGTTGTTTTTTCCGTATGACTTTTTCTGTTAAGTTTAGTTACAGACCCTAGATATATATATATAACTAAGGCATTGAGGAAGTCTTACTAAAATTCGAAACGTTGGCAGTCCGACGAATATTTTAATGAGCAAAACACAAGATCGCTTTCTTATAAATGATAAATATTTATATTTTGGTCATTACTCACAGTTTCTCAGATTGTGTGCTATCCCAGGGTATATTGGTCTCTACGCTATTCGAGAGTTCCTTGGGAAGGAGAGATGGGTATGTGACTAGTCTATTTAAGGGAATTGAAAAATAGAATATTACTAGAAGCTAGACAAATCGAAACACAAACAGAACAATTAAAAAAGTTTCAAAGAGAATATACTTAAATCATTAATCTATATCTTAATCAGACAAAAACAATTTCGTTTATTATATAAACTTAATGATATTATTGGAAGATTCTACCTTAGAAAAATACATGTTTATTAGTAGTTTATAATTAAGAGTTTTTAAAAATATTTTGTTCGTTATGAAGAACGTGCATGAAACTGTAGGTTGCGAATACAGAATTCAAAAAATTACCATTTATCTTCATTGTAGGTTTCACTGCGTGGAAAAAGCAAAGCCCTTTTTTGCATTTCAAATGCAAAACCAGAAAAAATAAATTTTTATTAATCGACTTGGAATCGAAAAAAACCGCTTGAAGAAGCTTGATAATTCTTCATAACGATCATCTTATAAAAATTGCGTTGTGTTTTAAATAATGTTTATAAAATAACCTCCTTGTTTCAATTCGTAGCAGGACATAGGAAAGTGTTTATAACGTTTTTCTGTATCGAACATTGTGCTCCAATAGTATTATAAGATAAATTCTAAATGCTACATAAGTGTATAATTTTATTGAAAATATTGTTTGGTTATAAATTACACAAAAGCTTATGAGTTTTCTACTCTATATCTTTATCAAAATGAATTATGTTTTTACATATTTCTTAACTTTTGGTGAGTTCAGTAAACAGTATTCTTGTGTATAATCATATCACATGTATTTTTTGGTAACTACAATACAACAAAGTTTATTGCACATTTGTCACAGAAATTAGAAACTCTAGATTTGATTTCCTTATTTTTATCATTACATTGCTTTATTTTAACGGAATATTTAAGGATATAGTCACAGGCTAATTTACATTTTCAAAACCAAAGAAAATTTCGTCGTCAAATTTATTATTACATAGTATCATTCACAAATAAACAAACTAGAAATACCGTAACTTACGACTTCATGTATAGAAAATATTTTATAGAAACGTTGAACAAATGTATTAAAGTATACGCTTACGTCGTGTACTTAGGACATGTATCAGCGCAATGCAGTTTCAGCTTCGAAAGTGCTCCAATTTTATCTCCTTCAGTTGCTAGCGACGTTGCCAGATTTGTTGTAATGCGTCGTTGCCGAATTGCCAATTTCTCATCGTATGTTTAAGATTTTCCTAAGCAATGTAAGAGCATGAATAAAGATTCGTTCATTACAGTTCCCAAACAGATATTTCTCGCCGATTGTTGATTATATAAACAGTTTTCAAAAAATCTTTGCGCCGATGTCACTGGGAATGGGACTAGAGGCGTTGCGACAGTAGAGTTAGTGGATCTGTGTTTTCCTTTGGAGTGGGATGGGATGGTCCCTTGTTTGTTTCTGGAGATTTAAGAATCATATTGTTTACCACCTTGTCATACTGAGTTTGTACCCGCTTTCCTGATTAATTATTATTACATAAGAGATAAGATAAAAAGAAACACGTGAAGTAGGAAACCATTCGAAGAATGTTCTGGAACACATCCCCTGAGGAGACTTCATCCCTCCGAGTGTGACTCACGACATTAATAATCATCATCGTCATTAGTGGAGGGGTGGATTCCAAACGCAAGAACACGGGATCTCTTGGGGCGAGTAGAACACGCATCAGGTGTGATGTCGTGATGGAACAGGGGGAAGGGGCGACTAATGACGTCATCGAACGAGACGCGCCTTAGACATGATGTCGTCGGTACTACGACCCTAGTCAACGTAAGAGCAGTTTAAGTTAAAAATAGAGTCCGTGAGAAGATTTCGCAATCTTACTAATATGAGAGAACCAATTAATAATAATAATAACAAAATATAATTATTTAGTGGCAAGACTCAGACCATAGGGTCTACTCGACCGTATGACCACGCAAGACAAGAAAAAATACAATTTATACCGAAGTAGAAAAGTTAGGGAGTAAAATTTACATGCGATTCTGGAAAAGCAAAACAAGGAACCATCCCGGGAAACCTTAAGCGATTGAGGAAAAATCCAGCGGAACCCACAATGAGGATGGCGGCTTAGGGCCAAACAGGTTAATGTTTCAATATAACAATTACCATAATAAAATTATACACANAAAATTTACTATTGATAAGTTCATAAATTATTTTAGTACAGCTCTAATACAAATATAAATATCAACATAATTGTAATTTATATAAATAAATGAATTAAAAGAATTCAAAAAATACAATTAGTAAACTCATTGTATCGTTAAACCAGTAAATGATATATACGTCGCCTATGAAGTATTTTATTTTTGTGGAAGAAAAACAATGAATGTGAACTTGATCAAAGTTCTGGCCGTGAGTAGTGTTAACTGTGAGGCGATTCCTTTAAAAATAAAACTTTCCGAATTGATTTGTGTTTACAGTGGAACCGGTCTGTACCAGCCTCGGATCATCAAATCCTCGTATTAACCAGCCTATCCCACGGAACAGTTTTTTTCTCTCTTTTTCAGCATATAACTATATTTTTTCTTCAAATAATGATACCTACAGTATATGTAATATGTATGTACATACATCAAGTTTTCAAAGTTTATATAAGTTCGTAATATTAATTTTTTCGTATTCGTCTATGAATGTGTGTGTGAGTACAACAAAATGAGTTGCAATGACATCGCATTGTTTGTTTATATATGACAACCTGACAAAATTGTAGGCTCTTTTTAAACAAAAATATTTTTTTACTGGCACATCTGTTAAGCCATTCAAACGGGAAACCGGTCAGGGTCTCTGTCTCTGTAACCTCTCATTAACCGGTTGAGAAGGGTTCTACTGTAATTGGAAATTATAAAAGAAATTGTACATGGCTAAAATGTAAGATAACTATCACGTCGCTGTCCAGACACAAATCTATGACATGGTACCACATTCCTAGAAAGGTTTTAAGGGATATATACAAAAATTTCCGTTTTGGAAATAAGTTAGTGATTGAACAGTCGACCCATAAAAATTGTGAACTATTAATTCACCCCAAAAGATCGGAGTTCGAAATGTCTTTTTTTGTAGCTTTTCAAGTATATTTTTTTATAAAAAGTGCAACGCGTGGAAAAAGTGCAACACGAAACGAATACAAAAAATTTGTTTGTTTGTAGAAAAACGAAGGAATGAGAGTAGAGAACGCAATGTGTGTATTTGTAGGCTCCAGGGAGAATTCTTTGGATCAATATTGGAACAAAGCCTTTCTCGTCCCTCTCGAACTCAAATTCTGCCTGTAAAGGAGAATCCTGTATTTTTTTTAGCCTGTTAAAACTAATGAATGTGTTCCAAATTATATTTTCAAACAATTGCATGGTATTTCGCGTTGTGTTCAGGAAAGCATCATCGGGAACGTATGTTTGAGTGGTTCGAATCGTGCCCATTAAAAAAGGTTCCATATAATATTATTTTCTTGACATTTCATTCGTGTATATGATCCATTGTCACTGAACTATTTCCAAAATTCATTTCACTTTTATTGATGAAAATGTTGAATCAAGATCTCATCGTAATACGTAATGACAATATATCATATGAAGTGTAGAAGGAAATTGGATGTGAATGCTGTAATGACAATGCGAAACAAATAATGTTGATTGAAATCTTGCAAATGAGTTGTGGGACGATCGTTCATATAACAATCTTCATATGAATACTCACGCGATCTTTGAGGATTTTTACGTGACGTCACAAAATGACCTTCGTCCCATCATAAACAATAATTATCCTCCATACATCATAACACGAAAAACAGTAATTAAAAGACAGAATCAAAACATTTATATACTTAAGAGGATTATAGAGGTCGAAGGTGTCACTCGCAGAAAATGGTGCGTGCGGGATTATAAGACTTTAGCTTTCCTTGTAGGAGTGTTTGGCTTAATTGAGACAATTTTCTACATTTATGACACACCAAATGTAACATAACGCTTCCTAAATAATCTCCGGTGCCCCTCCTCACGAACCGTCACGTTTTGTCAACCCCCTCCCCCCATTTCCCAAAAACCGTGACGTAATTTATGAACGATCCCTAATATATTTTGATAATAATAATGAAGATAATAATAATAATAAAGATAATAATAATAATAAAGATAAAATAATCTTAGTAACTTGCCGTATTGTTCGCACAGTGCCTAACTTACCAAGCCAGAAATGAGGAATGCTATATAACCCCTCAAACCTTTTTAAAAACCGTGTGAATAATCCCCGAGAAGAAATTGCATAATAATAATAATAATAATAATAATTTTTTATTATTATTATTATTATTATTATTATTATTATTAAGATAATAATACACAACAGTAGAATAATACACAACAGACCTGATGTCATCCTTTGGAAAAGAAAAGAATCAAAAGTGTTTCTCATCGATTTTGCTGTCGTAAATTACAACAATCTAGAAAAAACTAAGAACGACATAATATCAAAATACCAACAATTATCCTTTGAAGTAAAAAAAACTCTGGAATGTTCAAGAAGTGATTATAGTGCCTATCATTTTATCTACCCTAGAACTAGTACCCCAATCCCTGGTCGACTCCATTAAAAAACTCAAAATCCACACCAATATAATAAGTAGATTGCAACACAGCGTCCTTCTGTCCTCAACCCACATCACCAGAAAGTTATTGGACCTGATTCTTCCTCCAAACAGAACATGATTTAATAATCCACTGCTGAGAGAAAAACCAACACAAGTTGAGAGAACTAAATGAAAATAAGAATAATGATGCTAGTATTTTTGTGAGAAATCTACGATATTAAACTGTATTTATCATAATTTAGTTCCGGGGCTTTTCTCCCGAGGATCGCGAAGAGCGTTTTCCCAAACATGGCGGCGTTGCCACCACGTGGCGGGCCGTGTCTCTGTCATGGCGACCGCCGTGGCAATCCCGACCTGCGCCCCACACACTTCCGTCACCGCTCCGCAGTCGTAAAAATAATACTCTTCCCCTCTCTTCCCGCATTCCCCACCACCACACCCTTCACTCCCCTCTCCGGTATCCCCGCCGCGTGCGATCACTCTCATTCCCCTCCACCCCCGCTATCACGAAGGCATCCCTCTACGCGACGCAGACGCACGGACGCACCGGCGGGAGGGGGAGGGGGAGTACGCACTGGTGGAGGGAGGTTTGTAGGGGAGAACCTGCGAGGGTCAGACATAGTGACCGTAACGCTATACTGACTCCGAAATCGAAACCTTACGAAGGCTCTCCTCGAATTTCCCCGTGCGTCGCCATAATCCTATGCTATCCGTTGCATACTACTCGTTTATCCGACCTTTCCTTACGGCGAGGATGAAAATCGAGTAAGGTTATTGTTCTGATCTCATGATTCAAGTGAAATTATAATATTTCCACTTAATTATTTTATTCACCCAACTATCACGAATACCTTTGAGCGGTGAACAATCTCTAGGATAGTAATCAGAGATGACGTTGGCTGGAGAGAATGGGAATAACGCTTGACTCTACGAGATGTATATAGCGCCCGATACAGTAGCTAAAAAATGAGTGAAGGGAGTACCACGAGATGGGCACTTTTAAGCCTTGATGAAGTGAAAGTGTGGTGGACGGACAATATTAGAGATGGCCTGACGAGGGAACTCTTAGGTCGAAAGTGACCCTGATTTTTTAAATACCGAAGCGTATTCTCTATAGTGTGTTCTGTCAAAATATTAGCGGCGATGGTACTCACTTTGAACAATCGGACAGAAAGTCAACCCTTTTCACTACAGGTCGAAACACTACAGGTAAATCAATTTGTAGGCGAAAGATAAAGTTAATAAAGGCTCACAAAATAGGGAATAATTGAAATAAAAAGCCATATTAACTTTATTGAAGTAAAAAAAAAGATTTGTAGTGTTATCAACCCACAAAAATGTTTTCTTTAAAAATTACCGAATATCGATCAATTATATACATTTTTAAATCTTAAAGATTCATATGTTGTCCATCCTTTCGTATTTTTATCCCATCTGGGGTTTCCTCGGTTGTTTATGGTAAATGACGGGATGATCCCTAGATTGCTGCCCCAGAGTAAAGTAGAATTTATCCTCCAAATTGTTGTTATAGTTATAGTAATTCATATGTATGTTTTATATTGTACGAATGTTTTATTATTTTCTATTATTGTATGTGTAAGTCGTATGTATGGAAATGGTCAGACGGAAGAGCAGTCCTCATGGCTTGAGCCAAGCCACCTAATAAAGGTATTTCTTCTTCTTCTCGCTATTATTATTATTATCATTATGATTATTGTTGTTGTTGTTGTTATTATTACTATCTAATTTGCTCGGCGTCAATTATATTTTCCGTCGTTGATGTCAGTGAAAACCAAGTACGACATTATCTTGAGGCCGCTTCATCCGACCACAATTTCCTCCGTGGTGTGTAACAGCTCAGCAAGGTGACCGCCAACAGGGTGCGGAATAGGGGCGCCGTGTATTTTCAGAGGCATGCGAAGGGATGTTAGGGATCGCGAGGCGCCGACGCAGTGGCGAAGGGCGTTCTAGAGAGGGAGGAGACCCGCGGAGGGGAATTGGTGCACAGCTATGATGGCAGCGGAGGACTAAACATTTATTAGAAGTATGAGACTTATGAGTGATCATAAAGGAATGATATCAAGGATAATTAAAGTAGAATTGCTGAAGATAAATTAATATTGAGCAGTAAAATAGATAAAGTTTAATTTGATAGGTTCTGATAAATTAAAAGTCGTTTTTATGTTGCTCATTTCTTTATTGGTATTAGAAAGCTTTTTCGGCTGCATAGCAACCATCATCAGTAACATACACTGAGTGTTAAGGAATATTTTTGGCGAATGCCAAAATATTCGCCGAAATATGGCATTCGCCAAAAATATTCCTTAACACTCAGTGTATGTTACTGATGATGGTTGCTATGCAGCCGAAAAAGCTTTCTAATACCAATAAAGAAATGAGCAACATAAAAACGACTTTTAATTTATCATGCTTTGATAATGTTGCTAAAGCTCCACAATTACCAAGTTGATAGGTTCTGTTCAACTCAGGAGATGACTTATAACAATGTTTTAACTACCACCAAAATCAATCATATCTCTAAATTCAATAGTCTGTTGACTCTTAACAGATCATTGTTGAAAAGTTGTTTTATCAACTTAACCTTGACTGAAATTCCTTCTGATATAGAAATATTATGTTTAGGTCCTAAATTTGGGTTACCGTACAATAATAATTACCTTCCTATCAAGGAAATCATTGCAGACATTGAAGTGATTGTAGGTGTTATATCTGACTCGCATATTCATGATACTATGAGGGCACAGTGTACCAATATTATCACCAATTTTTTAAAGCACAAACAATAAATTATATCGATGATGTTGTAGTGGACAAACAAGTTAGAAAAGTAATTGTTTTTTAAAAGACCATGCGGATATTTTTATTTTGAAAAGAGAGAAAACCAGTCGCACTGTGGCCATGTATAAAAGTGAATATGAGTGTAAGATGATGGAATTATCAAGTGATTCTAATGTATATGAACCAGTGGATAGAGACCCAACGAGTAAATTGCAAAACACCAATAATGAATTTATTTTAAGTTTATATAAGGAATTTATCATAGATCAGAATACCAAGTCTCATTTAGTAAATTATAATTCAATTTGCCCTAAGATTTATGGCGAGTTAAGAATCACAAACCAGGTAATCCACTCAGACCAATTGTTAGCTTTATTGGCTCACCTAATTATGAAGTCTGTAAATATGTGTTATACCCAAAGATCTTACCCAAGATAAGTACAATGTTAAGAATTCATTTGAGATTTTTGTAATAAAATTAAACGGGTTATAATCAACAACAATTTCAAATTAGTTGCCTTTGGTGTTAGCTCTCTTTTTACTAACATCCCAATATAACTATTTATGGAATTAATTTCTAACAAATTTAGCATTATTAGTGATAAACATTAACCCCAGATGAATTTAAAAAGATTAGTCTAGTTGACTTGTACTAGTTATTTCTAGTGTTTCTAACAACCAATACTATATAATGAAAAATGGTGTTGCGATGGGATCTCCAGTTGCACCAATTCTGGTTGATATAGTTATGAATGATTTGTTAGATTATGTTATGAAAGATTTCCATTTAAATGCCCCTTTATTTGCTAACATGTGGATGATTTGTGTCTGGCTGCACCTGGTGATAGCGTTCAAACCGTAAATAGGATATTTAATGAATATCACAAAAACCTCAAATTTACTTTTGAAATTGAGAAAAATAGTCTGTGGCCTTTCTTAGACATGTTGTTGATAAGGGATATGGATGGTATTAAGGTAGATTGGTGGCGTAAGCCAAATAGATCAGACAGGTACCTCAATTTCAAGTCACACCATCCTATGAGACAAAAAGTCAATCTAGCACTTGCTTTGAAGTATAGAGCTTTAAATTTACGTGACCTTGAATTTCATAGAACAAATTTATTGATTATAAAAGACCCGTTGATAAAAAATAGTTTTCCTGTGGGCTTAATCAATGACATTTTTTATTGTTCCAGGTTCAATAAAAATAACAAAGAGGTTAGGAATGATGAGATCAAGTATAGATTTATGACATATGTTAAGGGTCTCTCAGAGCCACTAAGCAGCATTTTTAAATCTAAAGATTTCAAAATTGCTTTCAAAAATAAGAGGAGTTTTTTACTCATTTTAAACAGCCAATTCACAAAGATAAGCAAACCGGTGTGGTATATTCTGTGCCTTGTGGAGGGTGTAATAAAAACCTACATTGGAGAGACCGGCCAAATGTTATGCAAAAGGATAAATCAACCCAAGTCAGATTGTAACAGGGAAATCCCTAATTGTGCATTAGCTTTACATGCTCAGGAGATGGGACATAAATTAAAACCGAATGATGTCTCGATTCTGGACAGAGAAAATAATGTCAAAAAAGGAGAATTATAGAAATGATTAATATCTCTAATAACAACACATGTAATAAAAACCTGGTATAGGTACATTAAGCTCAATGTATTGTAACATTATCAAAAGTGTGAAATTAATGCCAACGTGTTATTATATATATATTAATTAAAATGTGGATAAACAGTATATTGTATGTAGTATTATATTTAAATTTTAAGTCGATGTCCATTGTTTTAATATTTTCAAATGCATAGCAAGTAATGTGTGAGAATTAGGATATTAACTGTGATAAATGATATATGGTCTGTAAGGGTCGATGCAGATGTTTAGTAAGTGTTGGGTTATCATTTTAAAATTGTGAGTGTTTTTTTAAGGCAATTGTTTTATGATTGTGTAATATTTATGATTGATCAGAAATATGGTATGTTAAATGTATTACAAATGGTAATAAATTGTATACTTATGTGGGAGTTGGTCATCATAAGATGTCAGTGTTATTACAAAAGTAAATTGATATACGAGTATTGTATGTAAGTGTAGTAAATGTATTACATATTGTAGGTTTTTATAGTCGATTTTTAATGGTGTAATTGGTTCAATGTTTAGCAAATAGTGTGTTGTATTTGGAATATTTATTGAAATAAATGATATTTTGTATATAGAGGTTGGCGTGAATGCTTAGTTAGTAGTGTATCATCTATTTAAATTTGTGAATATATTTAATTTTTAAAGAAGTCATCTAAATTTTATTCTTTAATNGATAAATGATATTTTGTATATAGGGGTGGTGTGAATGCTTAGTTAGTAGTGTATCATCTATTTAAATTTGTGAATATATTTAATTTTTAAAGAAGTCATCTAAATTTTATTCTTTAATTTTGGTTGTTTCAATAATTATCATGTATGTTAAATGTATTAAATATTGTTATATATTTATGTAGGGATGGTATGTATGTTTAGTTTGGTTGAGTTGGTACTATGTATAGAGCTAATGCATTTATATACAAACACGTGTAGAGTGAGACCATTTTGTGATGAGTACGTTAACCATGTATACTAAAGGTTTACGGGCAAGGAGAGTGAATTGTGTGGAGTGATGTTGGTTTCTAAGCAGTTACTTTAGCCCTGATGATGACCTCAATATTAGATCGGATCGTCGGCATAATGTAAATATACGTGTTCTTATTTTGTGGCCAAATGCAAGAAAACCATTCCTTTATAAACATTTATTTGATTCTGGGTTTGTTCGCATTCTGTGTTGATAACGAAGTATTGATCGTCCTGAATTCTGCATGCGCTTTGGCTCAAAATATTGTGACCGTTCTTTCATTGTGAAAATCAGTTTCAAGGGGATAATATTTTACATTTTATTAACGAAAAAAGAAAAGATAAGTCCTCAATATAGTTTCACGTAAAGTTTATTATTATTATTATTGATGGTTTGGTTCAAAAGACGATATAGATTTTTGGGGATTTTTTTGAAACGAATAGTAAGAGAAAACCAATATTACACTTTTCGAAGTCCAACTTTTGACTGTCGTCGCACGATTAATCGATACTAGCGCTCCTGTGGTTACTTCAGTAAAAACAACTTCTGTCCTATTGTTGTCCTCATATAAATGATGCTTAGTCTCGCTCCGACTGTGCGATGCGGCCCACTGTTCTCGAGTCTGTCTGTCTACCGAGGGCAATGTAGGCGGAAGAGGAACGCGAGACAGCGTCTCTCACACACTTCCACCGCACCCCCGCATCACCCCACCCCTCTAACACAGCACCCTCGCTCACGTCACTGACAGACATCGCGACGGGGTGCAGTCTACGTTACCCCATCCCCTTTCAATCTCTGTAGGAGGGGAACTGGAGAACTATACCAGCCAATACTCATACAGTACTTGCAGGAGAGGATGTAAGGCAGTAAACACAACAATGTGACCAACTTACCAGGAAACTAAGTTGTTTCCAAGTGTTCGAAGCTCTCACTCTGACACAAAATAAAGTATGACATGAATGCGATTAAATTATGCAGACATTTCTAACGAGTTATAATTATACGAACACTTTTCTCTAAATAAATAAAACCGACCCTTCAGATTCCAATGGAAATCGCGATGTAAAGTTTGTTGGTTTACAAAATATATCTAGCATGATTTCTTTCTAGTGTTCTTTTTCGTAAGAAAACAACAGATAGTAGGATTATGCGACCCACCAAACTCTATCTGCGGAATATCTGCCCATGAAATACGGCAATATTTATGCCTTTTTCAATTATGCTCAATATTCCGTCAATAATAATTATCTACATTATTATGGACTCGAATAATTGGTTTTAAATGTGTATTCCAAATAATTCGTAAGACTTTTTGGCTTTGTACGTGAGATAAAAATGAGTGCTACGAACATTTTTGTTTCATTTACTAGTTGACGACCACAATGAGCATATCTTGGACAAGTTGAAACTTCTACATTTTTGGGTACTCATACTCAGATTTATTTGTTCTTAGTGGATTGTTCATAAATTACGTCACGTGATATTTGAGGTGTGACGCTTCTTTACGTTACGCAAAACTCCCTAACGTGACATCACAACACGACTTTCCATCCCTGAACAGGCCCCGAAGGTGCCCATGGGGTTCGCGGAGAGTTGAGTGAGCTCCGTAATTATTTGACCTCGGCACTAGAAAGAGATGTGGTCAGCATGTCGCCCCTACAGGTTTGAACCCAGGATAGACCTTTACTCATTTTACAGCAGGCTGAGTAGGCTTGTGAGTCAATCTGGATGTTGAGGTGTGACGAAAAATCCCCACCTCACCGAGGATCGAACCTCGGCCAACCAGCCAACAACTCTGCGCTCTACCCACTGACTCCCCACCTCCTATCGTGAACAATAATTATCCTCCACCCCTCATACCATGAAACGGTAATTAAAGGAGAAAATATGATCGTTTATTTACTTTATAGGATTTGAAGATCCCATGGAGAAAATGGTGCGTAGGGGATTTTGTTTTCTTTGAATATTAGCCTTGAGACATGCTTTTTTTTTTCTTTTCATTTTTGTTGAACTTTGTCGAGACAATTTTCAACATTTAGGATACAGCAAATGTAACTTTTCGTTTTCTGAAATGCCCCCTGCTCCCCTCATCGGGTTCCATCACATTTCGCTAACTTCCCCCCCCCCTTCCTCCCTAATTTATGAACGATCCTTTAAACTGAAAAGAACAAAAAAAAAAAAAATTTAAAAAGTTTATATTTGACATGCCAGACTTCAGGAATACATTGAGAATTTAAAAAAATTAATGTTATTACGTGTTGTCAAAACTGATGAAGGGCAGTGATGTTACGAACCAAACGTTCGTAAAGTGTTCGTCCATATGATTCTCATCCATCACAAACTTTAATTTGTTTGTGTTAGTTGAGAATCTTACTATTTACTCCATATGCATAATTGCTCTATGCACATATAAATATTCATTGATTATAGACACTCTTTAGAAACTATAATCTCTGTGACAATTGCAAGTTCCATGACATTGAATTAGTGAACGCACTATATATGTATGTTCCGTGCGCCGGCTATATAAAGGGCCGCGCTCAAGCCACATTACCTATTGTCTGCAGTTTCACTTCAGGGGTCATACGTGATGACTCTCTGGGGTTGCGTCGTTTTGTCGTGCGACATGAAGTCGCTTCGCTGCTTATAGTATTCTCAGCTCATCATTGAACATATTTGTGTATCTGTGATACGATGAACTTTTTGGAAAATGATTCCTTATATGAAATCACTCAACTGCTGCGCCATCCAAATACATGGCACAGCACTCTCAGAAACTCAGCATTGAACGTATTTGTTCACGAACATTCTCTAGTTTGTTACTTCCTGCATGCTACAAGGCTGAAGCAAGGAAGACTACTCTACGGAAGACCAAGGCAACATCGCCACGGCAGCGGAGGAAAGCTACTAACAAGAAGCTCTTCAAACTATTAAGTATTCATTCTCGTGACAACGAGAACCGCATTTAGAATCAAGAAATACTTGTTCTAATGCATCACAAAATCCTGCACAATCCTGTGGTTTTCATAACCACTATTAATGCTTAAGCAGGTATTATTGCAAATGAACTTTCGTAAGTGACGGGGGGAATATTCTCAAAAACTTGAGTCTAGCGAGGGTTTTTTTGTAGGGCAGATCAATTACGATCGCACCTCAATATTGTTGGCATACCATATTGTAATTCTGTATTAATTGGGAAAAGGGTTATTCAAGGGGAATTTGCATAAACAGTTGTTTATGCTTTATGTTTATTCCAACTCCGTAGAAGCTACCATTCTCGGAGTGTTGGTTGCCCACAACAACCAACTAGAACTTTGTAAATACAGGAGATAATTTATGTAGTTCTGCTTCTGTAATTTAAGGAAACTGTATGTATACTTTGTTTATATGTAATAAATGTGTGTTTATGAATCTGAGACGTGTTGTACAAGAATCGCTTCTCATCCTTAATCCATTTAGCTCGTTGAAACGATACGAGTCCCCACATATCCTCTCCTGTGTTTACGACGAATGGCTATTCGTTCGTAACAAGAGAAAAGTAATAAAAAAAATCAGCACTGTTATACAGTTCTGAAAAAAAAATGTGTGGAACTTTGATCAATACATGAATCAATCACACAGTACATTACATGTAGTGCAGTGCAATAATTTTTCGATTCCAATTATAATGAAATTCTTAAAAATGAAAGTGACTGTCATACAGGACTCTCGTATGTCCTGTACTGCTTAACTGCACGATGAAATTATCATAAACTTAGCAGTGAACGTAAATTATCGATTGACAACAACATGCATATTCATTTTTATTTATTTTTTACTTTTCAGATCATTCCTGAATTGGCGGATGTAAAATAAAAATGTTTTACGTTTCTCAAAAGGCGTTTTCTCTTTCAGGGTGAAACATCATGCGAAGCGCATCATTGCTGCTGGTTGCGNTACTTTTCAGATCATTCCTGAATTGGCGGATTTAAAATAAAAATGTTTTACGTTTCTCAAAAGGCGTTTTCTCTTTCAGGGTGAAACATCATGCGAAGCGCATCATTGCTGCTGGTTGCGTTTTCTTTGGCTTCAGGGGTAAACCCTGGTAAATTCTATGTGAAGAAGATGGCGCAAATGTTGAATTATGGCGTCATTTCTCACCAAAGAAATTATTGGTGAATTTTGGCCATGAATCCAGAACGTGAATATCACAGATAAGTATTCCAATTTTTTGTTCGTGAGAGTTAATTCGTTCAGATATTTTCTGTTATTGCCTTCATCTATTTTGTCAATTTATTTATTTTTTGTTATTGTTTTAGTCACATTTCTTCCTTTATTTGAAGTTTTAAATGAAACGTTAAGATAAATTGGTTGTAAACAATTATATTCCTCAATAATCTTCGTAATGTAACAAATTAACTAGTAAACTTGAAATACTTTTCGCCAATTACTTTCTTTTAGTGATCCTCGACTTTCATTCTCAGAACAAGGAATGCTTCAAGTCGTTATATACTTATTTCATGTATTTTTTCCTCCCCGGGGAGTGTAAGGTAACGAAAAGGGGTTCGAACTAGCTATCTCTCGCTCATCAGCACGTTGGGAGTGAGGATGACATCAGTGCATTGTCGTAGCCTGTTATTATCTCTTTCCGTCATGTCCAATTTATCTTAGCCCGTGGATCATTTTCTATACTCTTTCGATCGATCGGGTCTGCACGGGATGGCTATTTTTTATTGTTGTATTTGTAATGTGAAATGTAATGTTTCACATTAATGTGAAAAGTTACAAATTTTCTGGCCCCATCGGGAATCGAACCCGGGATGACTTGCCGGGCGCCTCCGTTGGGGCTGGATGGCATTTGGCAAAATGTTAACCGACGAATAAAACTAATGCGTTATATTTCTTTTTCTGTACCGCGATATTTTGAATCTCATCAAAAAAATAT
>NNCF01126804.1:520601-537045 GCA_002313205.1 Laupala kohalensis
GAGTTCGAATCTCGGTCCCGTCTCCCATTTTCATTCAACATAACATAATTAATAGGGTTACCTGGCGGTGAGGTTCACCGCAATTTAAGAGATTTCTGTGTGTTAACTCTGACAGCATAGACTTATAACTCTCATGTTATACTACCCAACGTTTGATGAAAATGTTGATGTTAAATTTACTAGAGCTTGCGGGTCGTTCGCGGGTCTGTAGCTTTATATTATTCAAACCTTACATCTCAATAACTACGGCACTATTCGAAAACAGAGATTTGTTCCATATTTTTCCTCAACTTTTCACGCTTTTATCCATTAAGTAACTGTTAACTGCTTTTGCTAAAATATTTATAGATATGTATGTAACCAATTTGGATTGTATGCTTATTCTTTTCATAAACAATTTAATTACACTAAAAAAATGGATAAATGTATTAAATTAATTGTCAGGACAAAAAGGATAAGAGGATAAGTATTTTGAATTTTTCGAAATTAATGAAGAAGAAGAAAGGCAAAATTCATTAATAAAATATTTTTGATTTTCCACAAACAAAATCAACATTGTGTTATTTACCAATGGAAGCGTAATATTGCATCTTTTACTAAGCGTTTAATGTTCCGTGTCACGAGGTTACTAGAGTCAGAGGAAGAAAAATATGTTGATAAATCTTTTAAATAGTCGATTGTCCACCTTCCATCTCGTGAAGTAGCGTACTTCCTGTGTTCATCTCTTGCATCTGTATGGATCTGTAACTGTTATGCGGAGGTGAGTGCCACTTCCCGCCACGGATTACGCTGGCGGCAGCGGCTTCCTCTTCGCATCCACAATGCTACGGGTAGGAGAAATTACGCGCTCGAAATGCACAGATTGATGCCTTGGAAATAATAGGAAGGAATTTGTTATAAATTGAATTTCCGAAAATTACCATGAAAATAAGCAATCTCCATTGTATAATAAAATAAGTACAAATCATTTCTTAAAAAGTTAGTATTGTTTTCTACTCGGTCATCCCTTTCAGTTGAAGCTCATTAAAATTCGAACAAAATACCTTCAATTCGTGGATTCAGTAACAATCAGTTGACTACGAATGCTACTAAATTACTTTCCATATCCACAATTCCGTATTCTGTTATGTGGTGGAAGTTTATATAATTATTCTGATATTAGAGTTTTCACTTTAGTTAAACGTTCAGATACGTTTGGATGCCGCGGTCGTTGCGTCATTTGGTTCCACTCCTTGTAGTATGTAATTGGATTCGTTTCGTCGCCGGTCACTTTCCACAAATGGTTCACCTCTGACCATGTATTCCATGCATAACAAACTCTGCAAAGAATGAAGGCAGTTCGAATGAAAATAAGATAATTACCACTTGTTACCTGTGTAAATCATGAAAATAATTTTCTTTCGTACGAAATTTCGTTTTTTATATATCGTATTAGTTATTGAGATAATTTGATATAATGTTTTGAAGAAAAACCTACATGATTTATGCCACATGTGTAATTCTTAAAAGTTAGTTCGTATCTCATGGAAGAAGCTAAGACGTATATTTATAAAAGTCAGTTTGAAGATTATATGAAAAACAATAATTTATGAACTAACAAAACAGAAACCCCCTTTTAATTGTTAAGGTAAATGTCACGCAATGCAACACTTTTCTTTTCTTGATATTTAATTTAACTTATCAGAATGTGAGATAAAAATTGTAGTTCATACAGTCGTAACCCTTAGTCCACAAAAGAAATAATATTGCGTTTCTCCCAAACTGTAAGGAAATATAATTTATGCATACTCTCACCAAATTCAATGAAAATCTTTAGAACCAAAATTTAAGAAATTAGCTCGAAATGTGTTAGTCTACATATCTGTTGGGAACAGGTAAACAGATACTGCTCTCATTATATGAACGATATTGGCTAATGCATTGAGTCATTATCAGAAGGTTCTTTCGGTTTGACTGTGTTGTAAACACGAACAATTTTTTCGGTATGAGGGATATCCAAAACATATATTTCCGTCATTATATCAGCTGACGAAACGGGAGACCCTATCCTGTGGGATTGCTAATGTTATGGACATGAGCACGCATACTACGAGCGCGGATATAGGGAACACGATATTTTAAATTTAGGTAACAGTCACGATCTGCTTGACAATAAAATATAATCTATGAGCTATTATAAACATGTAGAAGAAGTGACAATTGAAATACTAGAAGAATGACGTGGGGCAGTGAGAAATTATGATCCGAGATCGAAAGTCAATGAAACAATAAACTTTACGTACAGAATGTTCCCGAATTCATGGGACAAACTTTAAGCGTTTCTACAGGACACTGTAACAATCAATTATTGTGTAGGAATGTATGGGCGCAAATGACGCGGTGAGGTGCAAACACAAGAAATAAAGAGATGAAAGGAAAGAGAAATTGATTTAGCTGCTGCACGTGAGCGTGAAATACCTGGCTTCTGTGAATACGTTTGCCCGCTGCACCGATGCTGTCAAGCATGTATCACTGTTAGTGGATGCAATTTCGAACAGTTATTGTAAACATTTCTCTTGTAAACATCACTCTTGTCTCTGTCAATAAACAATTTCATCTCATTTCCTTTCATCTCTGATTTCTTGTGTTTACTCCTCACCGCGTCACTTGCGCCTAAACATTGCTACGCATTGCTAAATGATACAGTGTCCTGTGCCAACTCTCGAAGTTTGTACCGTGAATTCGGGAACAATGTGTGTGTAAAAGTATAACGAAAAAGTCAGTCGTAATTTCTCATACCCCGCAAAAGCTGGGTGCTTAATTCGTCGTCGACGAGAGCAGTGGCCGCCGCGCCGCGCACCGCAAGGCTTCGGGGGCGACGACTTCTGACTTGGGACAGACTCCAGGGAGGGAGTGTCGAAGCGTCGGGAGGGGGGAAGTAGAGGGAGGAGGAGGATCGTGAGGTACAACCGTCTCTGCCGTGGCACCTTCACCCTTCGTCATTGGAAGTGCTGCCGTTGCGGCTACTATTGAGGCTCACGCGACTCTCACCTTGTGATCCTTCCGTAGAGATAGTACATATAATGCAAGGGAAAACACTGTGACTGAACTCTGTCCTCGGAACGCTATTGACTCTTGTGACAAAGGTCGGTATTACACGACCATATTTCTGTGTATATCTATGGTTCTACGTATATCTGTGTATTCTATGTATATCTATGATCTATATCTATGATCAAATATATATGATCAGAAATGTGACCGCGCAATGCACAAGGTTTGATCATAGTTCAACTACGACCATATATGTATGACATAGGTTCTCGTCGAGAGAACCTTTGATCATATCTTTAATAATAGATCTGACATAGAAATACGACCGTGTAATACCGGTCTAACAATGCAATCCAGTTACTTACCTTGGCGGGGGCGGAAAAGACGGTACACACCAAACGGTCCACAGTTAAGTATTATTTAAACACGTAAATTTAATCATAAATATTATCCCAAATATTTTTAAAACCGTGAACTAAATAATAGTTGAGATTTTTAATAAATAGCTCTCAAATTTTAAGTCTCCTTAATACATCAGAGCGTTGGGTATGAACTAGTAGTATTTGTAAATGTGATAGTTATAATAATAATAATAATAATAATAGTGAGAATTAGTGATAGTAGGAGTAATATGAGTTGGATAGAAGAAGGAGAGTTCGCTTTTCAGTAGTCACAGCTGTATGAACGAAGACATTGAAGTGAAAAGCTACAAATTTTGTTCTGGCCCTGCCGGACATTGAACCCGGGATGACTCGGTGATGAGCAAGGACGCTAGCACCTCAGCCACTAAAGGGTGATGAGCGAACACATTTGTGAATGGGGATCTCCAACAATACTCCCGCCTCAGTCCTCATGAGGTATAGGCACGACACAGGCGATATATTTTGCTATATTGTTTGAGGGAGTGCAAAGTTTTCGGAGTCATCCACGACGTAACGCACCCGAGTAGTATATGATATCGTTACGATGGGGTACGGGGTTCTTAGATTTGATAAGTGACGTTATACTTTATAGGATATGTTTTATCTGGAAATTTTTAATCGTAAATTTTATCACTATAACCCGTGGACGTAACCGTTCAGTGCGAGCACACACAAGTAGGGAACGAAGAATGAAATCGGTGTATCAAAATTAGCCCTAACATTTACCCGNACCGTTCAGTGCGAGCACACACAAGTAGGAAACGAAGAATGAAATCGGTGTATCAAAATTAGCCCTAACATTTACCCGAAGCAACTACTATTTTTCTTAATTGGAGTTGGAGATAGGGTGAGCGTTACGAAATGTTTCATGGGGGTAAGATGTATCGTTACAGGTGCGTTAAAAATAGAGATTTTTACTTCACGTGCTTAATGGACGACCCCTTAGAGCATTGTAAGGAAGCGTGTGTTTTTTTACAAAGAAATGTGCAAATTGGTAACGTGGAACCAGAAGATCTGTCGTTGTTCTTAGTCGAAGACATATGTTTTAAGTGATTATCTCTGAATAATATTAGTCATTCGTAGTAATAAAATCCATAAATATTCGTGGAATATATAATGATTTCCTTGTCATTTCTTGTGATACCTTAGGTTTAGATTTTACCCGTATTCCACGACTCGATATATAAAATTTTACCAAATTTCGAGATTCAACCCGTAACCACTAGCGCCCCGTGGGCCATATACGGCCTGCGAAACATTTCTTTCCACCCGCAAGTTATCCAACATTTCACATCAAATTAAATAAATAATTAATGACTTGCGACCTCGTGACATAAGAATACTATATATTTTGTGATTAAAGTACTTAAAAAAAGAAATACACATTTAATTTTTACTGCTTCAAACAATACAGATTTGTGGGTGAGAATCAAAATATCGCGTGACACATATAAATATGACTCATTCACTTAATTCGTCTGGCAAAAATCCCCCGCCGGACCGATTGAAGTGGCACGCCGACGAAGGGAAGTTTGAAAGTGCTGATATAGACAGTAAATGAGAACAAACTCTCGAGGAGCCATTTCGTCAGAAGACACGATGCCTCTCCACCCTATATGTTTTATCTCCATGATTCGTTCCTGGACTCAGCGATTCTGAAGAGAAGAGGGACAAGGGTGCTCGGGAGAATGATTCATCCCTGTGTGGATACAGGTCAGAGCACGTTTCGACCCCGAGCATTCTACGTAACGTGCTCAACTATATTCCAAGATTGCATTTAATATATTTACTTTGTTCAAATACCCATACATTACGTAACTCAAAATTTATAAATTTTTAGCACCTCTACCCCTTTATAATCTCTTAATCGTCGTCCCCACCCTAAGAATTACGCCGGGGATTCTCCAGACATTCGTCATTCGGCGAATCCCGAGCGACCGCTCGCCGAACACCGAATAGTGTGGATGGGTTGCTCGCCCTCCCCGCTGCGAGTCGATCTTTTGGGCACATACATCTAAAATAATATGGAAATATTATATAAATTAATTATATAAATTAGTAAAATACCCGTTGTGAACGATTAAAAAAAACATATTCACACCGCCTTTTTCCGCGTGCATCAACTTTCACAACGCGACGCGAAATTCGATGATGAATTTTCCCTCAGAAAAAGTCGTCGTAAGGTTAAAGTACACTTTAATCTTAGCATCTTTTCCTCAGTGATAAAATTTCCCTTTGCCGGAGACTTGTGAAAATGTAAAGCAACCTACTGACTCGTTTTGACCGTTCCACCGAAATTAAGAAAGATCATCAAATTGTAGATATTTGCATGGTTAACTTTTAAATATACAATAAAATAAACATTCATTTTTATGTATTAGAAATGAGAAGTTCAATTATGGTTCTAACTGTATAAATAAAGACATCGAAATAAGTGTTTATGATTAAGAATAATAAAATTTAAAAAACCTAAAATGAAATTAAATTGTTTAATGAAAACACCCGATTTTTTTAAAGATATTAATTTTTTATATATCGTTTAGAAAATGTTTATTAATATACATGATTTTTCGTATTCTAATGGATGTTTACACGTGTCATTTGGAGTTAAAATTCTCTCGCTGATCTGTACTAATAATTTCCGTCTCCTTATTCCCAATTACAAGATATCAATTAAGGCCCTATCAATATTTTCATCACACAAAAGATTGCACGGGGAACGTATGCGAAATTGCTCTGGAACACGAGTGATTTCGAATGCTGAGGCAAGAAGTTAATTTTGAGTGAAATATTGGGTTGCATGCTGCGCTAGTTTTGCTTTTCAAATCGACGCAATAAACCGCGATACGTCGTTTGAAGTGGTGGTCCTCGTTCTGATTAGTGGCTTGTTTTGTGCATCTGCTGCGTTGCGGCTCAATTTCTTTTTTTGATCTCTGCTTTTATTCCGCTTTATGTGCAGAATGAAATTTATTTGAATTTCATTTATTTCACTGAAATTTTAACTCCTTCGAAACAAACTAAACTAATCCATTCATTTTTAAGTATCCCACATTTCAATGCCCCTGTTTGCTCATCGTTATATCTTATTTCTAAAAATAAACCTTTCGTAAATATCCCGTTTCTCGACATTCGTAATCAATTTCCACAAATGAAGTATCGTTACCACGATATTTTGAACAAAAGGGAGGGTAGTAATGGATATAATTCTTCCGTGTACCTACACGAGGAGAAGACCCCTTCCCCCCAGGGGACTTATTTTCAATCTCAACGCTATTAGGGCTAGGGTATCTTTCATTTTCCTCATTTTTGTCCCTCCCTCATTTTTGTCCCTCCCTCATTTTTGTCCCTCCCTCATTTTTGTCCCTCCCTCATTTTTGTCCCTCCCTCATTTTTGTCCCTCCCTCTCATTTTTTGTCCTCAATGTTTTGATGTATGTTTTGGTATGTAGTAATTCAGGAGGGTTTTTAGTGGGTATGGTTGAGTCGTTCGACAGTCCCACACGCGGGGAGAGTCATGTTGGCTCTCCCTAGTGCGTAACTGCATTTTCCCTACCTGTACAAGTTTTTAGGGCTCCAATGACCTTTGATATCGACGAGCCGTAAAACCCCACAAAAAAAAGAAGAAAAACGAGAAGATATGAGATAACTTTCATTTAGGTGAAAAAGGAGACGAGCGGGGAATGGAACTGATCCCTACTTTGATCGCGGAGACGTTAACCACTACACCACCCGAAGGAAATATATGCACATTCAACCTTAAGACGTAGGTACTAGTGAAACCGGTACTTAAGCGCAGACAGCATCCCACGCAAAACTCGCCGACGTTGAACTGACTTTCGACGTATTTCGACGTCGAGATCGAGTCGAAGATCGACGTTGAGACGACTTCGTTATAATAATAATAATAATAATTTATTAACTGTTGGATCCGCCGTTGCTTCTAGACATCTTAGTACACTAAGCACTCAACATTTGCTTCCTATAAACATCGTTAAAGATCTATTGTAACGTACTTCACTTCTTTCTTCCTTTACTTTCTCATATGCTTCGAGAAGTCGAATATGGATTGTATTGCAATCGTGGAAATTGAGGGAATATAATGACGGAAATATCGATATTGAGGTATCTGACACCGAAAAATCTTGGATTTACAATTCCCTCTGTCCGTTTGTTTATTCATGTTTCTGTCTCTGTTGCATTGACTACACGGATGAGTCCATTTCATGAAAATTTCGTATATTATTCCACAGAAATGGGACTATAAATGTCCAAAACGCCCTGTCCTGTTAGTATTAGTTTCAATATTTTAATGTTTGCACTTCAGCGACATATTGATACAAATTAATTAGGTCATTTAACATCAGATTCAATGCGCATGACACAGATAATTTATTTACGACTGTTTCCTCACTCCTTTGCATTTTTTGAACTTCACGTCTGTCAAGGTAAAGATGGTCTGACAAAGGCGGTTGACGTGATGGCGACACTGTGGGTTCCCGCCGAAACCAATGTAACTTACTTCATTGCTCAATAACCTCAGTTGTTTTGTGTGCACACGTTAGAACTGTTGTACACGTCAAGTGCTTCTTCATAAACCTCACTCCTTTGTGTGTCGCAAATTTCCCCATTTCGGTAGAATCAATTATTCATTGTAGTATCTGCTACTTGTTTACGCACGTATTCCAGAATATTTACATTTAATTTGAAAGCTACTCCATATCAATATCAAAATACAAAACAATTATAATGTAGCAATATCCCTTTGAATAGAAAATGATCACATGATGGATTTGGATTACACTTTAATTCCAGACAAAGAATTTCATTATAACAAACCTTGCCTACCAAAGCGATATTCTTGAATAACACAAATGGGAGTTAAAATTTACATAGTGATACGGAATAACTTGTACGTACTTACAGTACTATTTTCCAACATTTTAGTGTCATTTCTGCTGTTCTGTAAGTATATTTTGATTAAATATGAATATTTACATCAGTCTCCTGCTGTGTTAATATTGATTGCTTTTACTTGTTACACTTGAAACAGAACAAAGCTACGTGTTGAAACTAGCGAGAGAAATATTGTAATCGTCCAAGGTCGTATGATACATTGAAGTACTCTAGATTTATATTAATTATTAGTTTATTGCCAAAAAAGCAGTTACAAACTGCGTATGACCACGTGGAGGACAATAAACTAATTTACTCTCCGAAAGCGAGCAAGGGATCATCCCATCAATTCAGGGTCTAAAGCAGAGATGGATTTAACATTTCAGCTTTACACTCCTAAGAAAAGAAGAAAAAAGTGATTTAATAATAATAATAATAATAGAATACGAACAAATTTGTATTTAATAAAACACAAAAAATTGATTTTGAAATTGATGTAAATTGTAGAGTATAAAAAACAACAACACATTTTTCAAAAATTCTTTTCACCAATTTTTGAAATTTTGTTTTCGGAAAATGTATAAAGATTTTTGGGATGCGTAAAGGAAGTGAGTTGATGAAGAACCCTTGAAGAGTGCGTAGTCCTCGCTGAGTGTGTGAGCGTCTTTGGTTGTTGTGTGTTGGTGGTCGGGCGAAGGGGGGGGAGAGAGCGGGCGTCGGCCTTAGCCTTCGCGTCTGCCAATGACCTCCATCCTCCAGAAAGTTGCATGGCCTTCCGTGCCCCGTCTTCCCCCCCCCCTGCCCCCTTGCACCCNCCCGTTTTGTTCCGACACAGAAGAGTATTTGAGGAGCGGGAAATACGAGCACACGCAGTTTATCACTGGAATTTTCCGAAGTCTTTCGTTTCAGACGGATTTTATGGGGGCAAACAGTAGCGGATCTTTGAGAGAGGGGACATAATCCCCCAATATTGGACCTGACCTCTTAACTGATTGATGTTGATAAAATGCATACTTTGTAAAAGTGTTACCAGATTAATAATTGTTATTAGTTATAATTGTTATTTATAATATAATTGTTATTGTTATTAATAATACTATATTAATAAAATTAATAATACCACATTCTTAACTTTAATAAATAATTGTTTTTTAGTTATTAATAATATCGGATTGGTAATTATTTATTTGATGTATTTTATTTAAAGATAATATTTATAAAATTCGTGGTGTAAAACCATAATTTTGAAACAAAAATGCTCCCTGGTTAGCTCCCCCCCCCCTTGATTACAGACTAGATCCGCCACTGGGAACAAATGAAGGTAGTAGCAAGTTGCCAACTATTCACGTAATTTGGAAATATTCTCCAAAGTAGTTCTTATTAATTAATAATTCAGAAGATTTTTAATTGTGGAGAGGACAATTATTTTGTGATTTTAGAACTTGACAATTAATTTAGACTGTCGTTTCACTTTTGGGCAAGGATCGCATTGTCTTCAGACACGTGATGCGGCTGCCATTTCCGTTAGAACAGTATTTTCCGCAGTTTATGGTGAATTATTCTTGCAAATGATGTATGAAGGTATGAAAATTATAAGTCATTGCGTTGCTATATACATTTGCTATATTTTGGTAGGTTTTTTCCATTATGTTAAGCCGGTACTTTTGGCAGAATATAAAAAAATCCGTAAGCCCGAGAAATAAGCCCATAGTAATTCAAAGTCAAATAATTCAATATTTTGCACTGTAAGAGTATAAAAATGTATCGCCACTGGATTGGGAATGGTTCAAACTATCATTTGAAACATTTTTCGGTTGTATTTGAGCCTAGTCGCTCAGTCAGATATAATACCTTAATGGGAAACGTGCTCTAAAATATTTTTTTGGTTCTCGCGAAAAGCGTTTTCCTTTTTAACGCCAACGCCGCGGTAAGTGATCTAAGTCCCTTTTGTTGTTTATTTGCCACGATGGTCAAAAGATGTGGGCGTCGAGAGGTTAAAGTCTATTATACAACAAGTCAGGAAATTCGATATTATAATACATTGTTTAACTATATTTTCTATAATTTGTCGTAACGCCGGACTGAAGAACGGTTATCAGGTGTGGCACACACACTCATCTGGATAGTATCCGTGGTACTCGGATCTTTGGAAATCACGGGTGTCATTTCGGACATTCTCCTTATTTTACTTATTTCGCGCTCAAAACTGTTTCATCAGGACTCCTTTCCAAATTTTAATTATTTAACCCTTACAATGGTTTCAACAGAACGCATTAAATTAGGATTTTTTCCAAAGCACCATGATTTGAACATTAAATAAGTAATCTATGATTTTTTCATTATCAAAAGCGTTTAATCTCCTGTAAAATCGTATTCTTGGCTTTTGGAATAATTTCCATTTATGTGTCTCAATTAAGAATTTTAAAAATTAATAAATCTGTTCTTGTTTTCACCTTACGGTGCTACCCACTTTCAGATATTTCACATTACTTGTAATATTGAATATTTGCAGAAACGATTAAGAAATTTTGCAAGAAAATTTTTTTTTTTGTTGACTCCCCCCCCCCCCAACCTCTCATACACACACGAATTTTTTTCATTCTTTCTCTATCTTGAGGTAGCAAAAAATGTTTCCATGTGGTACGACGGATACCCAAATTCAGTATTTATATTTTACTATAGCGTATTGAAGAAAGGACTGCGATGTTTCCAATATTCGCCTTGAAGATTTTGATGGGATTATTTCTTCCACTCAAAAATACCTGTTTTGGAATTAAATCTGTAAGTTTATTGGTTATGAATTCTGTAGTGATCTAAATCTGAGTTCATCTATGAACAAACAATTTTTATACATGATGTGAAGTCAACGATACTTCATATATATGTATAATATAAAGCCAACATATTTTATACATTATACGAGATAATATGTTTAGTTCGACTGTTTATATAGAAGAGAACTTGAATGTGACAAAACTGTGTGTTTCCCCAAGGTTTTCGCATAAGCACGTTCGTGTTAAACTTCAAACTGTTCAGAAAAATCTTTTCGTTTGTGTTTTCTCTAAAATAGCATAGGCCGAATACTGGAAAAATGTTCACGTTGTTGATTGGATGTCTTAATGAACCGTGCATAATTAATACTTGCGTCAGAACACCATACTTTATTACTTTATTCCATCCGTAATAGCGTCGTTAATGTCAGTAATTAAGTTTAATGTGCATTAATATATGCCCAAACATATTGTATCTCATCACACCAAGTGTATGGTTGTGTTTAATCAATTGCTTTGAGCAATTAGTTTTTTTCCGTTGATTGAATTCAATATACGCTTCTTCGAAACTAATTAATTCTATGTTTCTGTTGTTATTAAGGATAATACGAAAGTTGAGTCCAGCTCAATATTATTTTAAATGTGAAGGTAAGAGAAAACGCTAAATCAAACGTAGTTTCTGGGACAGTAGATAAATTTCTACACTGATGTTGTTTAACAGTTTCAGGAATTCTCCTCAGATTTGAAAAACTAATCCATTCCCGAGAGTTTTAAGAAAGTCAATCACCCTTAAAAAAGTTTTGATTTTATGAAATAAATGAAATGTTCGCGAAGTGGTTTTGGATTCCATCTCCATGATAAATATTTCTGGGAATTGTTGTACCAACTAAGTGGAGCTTTCCGTCCCGTGTGACCTCTGGCAAATGACCTTGAACCTGGGTTCCCGGCGGATCGCTGAGCCGAGAGAACTGACCTGCCGCTGCAATTTGTTGAATAACGATTTCATTCGACTGCGCCCAGTGACAAAAGCTCGTAAATCGACAAGTCTCTGCCTATGTATACCTAATGCATACCTAATAACCCATGGGAATCCGGGGTCCAATTATTCACGAAATAATTCCGCTGATGAATTTTCGTGGGACGTGTTTTAGAAATGGTTTCATTTCGCGTTTTCGATTTATCAAAATGAGAGGATGCAACTCTTCTTTAATTTCCATTAACTACGGAAGACTCCCGATTATCGGCGGTGGCATTTGATGTGTACAATATATTTAATTTTTCATTCTAAACTCTTTAAAAATGTGGAGTATGAAAAACATTGGACAATTTGTTGAAAACTTTTAAAGCAGTATACAATGAAAGTAGATGTCTGTAGTACCATCAGAATGTAAAGTGTATTAACATAATATTATAAAGTTAGGGCATAAGGTATTACACCCGCGTTGACTTAAGTCAAGTTGCCAACTATTCCAAAACTTGAAAATATTGACCAAGGTAGGTCCTATTAATTAATAATTACTTCTACTGATTTTTACTATTTAATGTGAAGAACTATTTTGTGATATTAAAACTTGATAATTAATTTAGACTGTCTTTTGACTCTTTCTTTGACGAGAGTCGCATTGTCTTCCGACGTGATGCGACCGCCATTTTCGTAAGAATAGTATTTTCCGCAGTTTTTGCTTAATTATTCTTTTAAATGCTCCTTAAAGTAGGAAAATCTTAATGTTCTGCGTTCCTATTCACGTTTGATATGATTTTGTAGTTTTCTTTTTCGGTATGTTAAGACCCAACTTTTGCCAGAAGATCAAAAACATATTAGTCCACGAAAGAAAATATAAGCCCATAGTAATAGCACAAATCACTCAAAATTATACACCGTAAGGGTGTGAAAATCCATTGCCACTGGATAGAGAATATTTTTGGGGGGTACTTAAGCCTAGTCGCTCTTACCTTAATATACTGAATTTAATAAGAATCACCAGACAAAAATCTAACCTACGCCATTATTACACCAATAGGTCGATTTTAATTTATTTCCATCATTAATTCATTTTCATCTTAAATGGAGTGCTAATTTTTTAGCAATGTTAAAAAGCATTATTTATCCTTCAATGTATAAGAGATTCGCGTCCGTCATTTAATTGATTTTATACCTCGAGTTGTACATTTGATTAAATGTTTCCTGTATGACGTGGATAGTAAATCATCGACATTTCACATCAATATGTAAAAATTCCAAGCGCGATTGAGTTTTCATTTACTACAGTCATCGTCAAAGTTTTCGGTTTCTTGATATTATCCGCGAAAAAACTTGTCTCTGTTTAAGTCAGTTGCCTCGGATTAAATCGCTGATATATCTGCTAAAACAATGTTTGCAAATTAGTATGTAAAAAGATCCTTACCCCATTTCAATGTATCGTTGTATTTGTAAATGGGAAATGTAGCTTCGCGCTATTGAAGCTTATCTACATGGAGCGATAGGAGGTAGGAGTTGGGTGGAAGGGTTGTTGTTAGTAGGTTAGGTTAGTTTAGGTTAGGTTGGGTTTACCAACAACTTGGCCCACGTGGACGGGTTAGTAGAAGTGGTTAGTAATAGTTAGTTATTGTTACTAGGAGTAGTAGAAAGTGGATAAAAGGAGGGGGTTCACTTTTCAATAGTCAGAGCTATATGAACTGGAACATCCATGTGAAAAGCTACAAATTTTTCTGGTCCCGCCGGGAATCGAACCCGGGATGATGTGGTAAAGAGCAAGAACGCTACCACCTGAGTCACCGGGGGACTAATGATTTTATTGAAGATAAGATAATCCCTCAGTTTGAATACTCTTGTTGTGCAAATTCGTATCCTGGGCTCAGTACTGACACGGAGATTAAAAAAACAAAACAATATTTATTCTCATCGTCGGGAACACTTTATTTTAAGCGAACTCATCCAAAAGAAAACACGTAAAAATAAAATTCCCCATGTTTCACCCACAACCCCTCGTTCTGATCCCCGGAGGGACTGAGGTTAAGGACCTTTCCCCGCCCCTCCTCCCTCTGACTCTACAAAGGAAGAGGAAGGCAAGGGTGCAGAAGTACAGGGATACTCACAAGGAAGTGTTCATCAGTGGGAATGGGATCTTCCAAGTATAGACCTGCTCACTACCAAGTCACTCCGGAATCAATTCCTGGCGGGGCCAGAAAATATTTGTGGTTTTTTACATGAATGTCCCATGTTCATGTAGCTGTGACTGCTGAAAAGCGACACTACTCCTTCTATTCAGCTTCTATTACGCCTCCTAATACCTCCATGTGGGCCAAGTTGTTGGTAAACCCAGCTAAGCGGCCCACCTACTAACAATGACCTACCACCCAACTCCCAACTCCTATTGCTTCATGTAGATAAGCTTCAAAAGCACGCTACATTTCCTATTTACAAATATTACAAATAAAAATTATTATAGGGTACCAGAGCAATGTTTATATATTGCGGTGAACGTTGAAGGAAAAAGGAAGACTATTATTTTCAGAATTTTATTTTTTAGATTTCACATTAAATTTACTAGGATTCACCGATGAAATGATTGATGTTAATTGTACATACCTACAAATTATTGGTTTTCTTATAATATTTAATCCAGGTTATTATCCATGATATTAGACGTTATAAGGGTGAATCGAATGAGTTGCACAACTTTGGAAACTCACCGCTGGTTCAACAACTGAATGGTTCCATATGATAAACATAACTTTTGTGGGTGATCATGGAAGATTTCAAAATAATGCGCGGTGGATTACAGTATTTAGGAATTGAGGGACACTCTTTGTTAAAACAATACTTTCTTCGTAATAAAAAGTTCATTCAAAATCTCCAATGAAAATTGGATGACAAGAAAAGAGATGTCGACATGGATAGGAGTGGGGGTGAATTTTCAAGATGATTCCCGAAATTAACTCTTTTGCTCCGGATACACTAATGTAAATAGGAAAGAAAACGATGATAAAATAAATGAGTCAGTATAAATAGTTGGAACATGAAAGATGCGTAGTGAACCTAACCCAACATTTAATCATTGATTTTTATTTTTTAGTAAACGCATTGTAACTCATATAATACAGGTATTGTGTCTCTATGCTACATATCATTTGATCCATTATCAACTCTATGTTCAACCTGATCACTCCAGGTTTAAAACGAATTCCTTCGATGCATCGCAATGAAGTCTGTATTCTAAATTAATTTTAATTTATCACGTTAAGTGCCTATTTCATTTAAATAATTTTCAAAAACTTTGTTTTATTTTTATTTATTAAATTCTTTATCTCGTAAGAATTCATCTCTTTTCATAATCATTTATTATTTTATTTCCGTTACATATTATAAATTCTAATTGATTTTTGTCAGGTTTATACCACCTTCTATTTGCTTAACGAAATGTTCGATTTGGTTATTCATTCACAGTTGTATACCAGCTATTTTGCAAGTCGTGTATTTATTCCTGCGTCATAATCAGTTCTCGAGCCATTTCTAACTTCTCATTAAAAATTTAAAAAAGCTAACTTTAAGACAAATAAACAATTTAAATGTGGCAATAATATTTTTACGTTATTCATTTATCAATATGACATAACAAGGTTTTAATACAATATGACATAAAAAGGACTTTTAATACAACTCCAAAAAATTAAAACAATTCTCTGTTTTAGAGTATTCTATGTACGCCCATTTTTTAATATAAAAAATCAATACTATTTCATGACATGTTTATTTTGTTTCTGTTTTTAACATGTTTTTGTTGATATTTACGTTTTATATAAATAGGTACGTTTGCCCCATAAGAACAGTCTTTCGCCTAGTTTTTTCACTAATTGTTACAGCTAATGTATGATGCTAAATTACAATAAGTTTTGTGAATTGAACAAAAGGTTCTATGATACATATGTTACCCTTTTAGAATACTGTTTGTAAATGAGTGACTGCCACCCTCCCCCGTCTCACCAGAGCGTACAGTAGGGCGAACGGGTGGGTCGCTGCTTGTGCTTCTGAGCCGCCGCCGAAGCCGTCCGTCCGCGCGCGTATTTTTAGAGGCGACGTGCGCGACTGCTGCTCCGCGCCGTAGCTGCGCCTGCGCTCACCACGACTGCACACTGGAGCATCGGAAGGGGAGGGGAGGGGAAGGGCTGGATGGGGTTTGAGGTGGGAAGGAGAAACACGAGGGCGTTGGCCGATGGCGCCCGCGCGACCTCCGATGCCCCCGTCACTGCTTTACACCGCCACGCCGCCGCTTATGCTACTGCTACTACTGCCACGAACTCTCTTCTCCTTTTTCTTCTCTTTCTT
>NNCF01126804.1:537070-556094 GCA_002313205.1 Laupala kohalensis
TTCTTCTCTTTCTTCTTCTTCTCTTTCTTCTTCTTCTGTTTCTTCTTCTTCTCTTTCTTCTTCTTCTCTTTCTTCTTCTTCTCTTTCTTCTTCTTCTTCTTCTCTTTCTTCTTCTTCTTCTTCTCTTTCTTCTTCTTCTTCTTCTCTTTCTTCTTCTTCTTCTTCTCTTTCTTCTTCTTCTTCTTCTCTTTCTTCTTCTTCTTCTTCTCTTTCTTCTTCTTCTTCTTCTCTTTCTTCTTCTTCTTCTTCTCTTTCTTCTTCTTCTTCTTCTCTTTCTTCTTCTTCTTCTTCTCTTTCTTCTTCTTCTTCTTCTCTTTCTTCTTCTTCTTCTTCTCTTTCTTCTTCTTCTTCTTCTCTTTCTTCTTCTTCTTCTTCTCTTTCTTCTTCTTCTCTTTCTTTTTCTTCTCTTTCTTTTTCTTCTCTTTCTTTTTCTTCTCTTTCTTTTTCTTCTTCTTCTTTTTCTTCTTCTTCTTTTTCTCTTTCTTCTTCTTCTTCTTCTTCTTTTTTTTCTCTTTCTTCTTCTTCTTCTTTTTCTCTTTCTTCTTTTTCTTCTTCTTCTCTTTCTTCTTCTTCTTCTTCTTCTCTTTCTTCTTCTTCTTCTCTTTCTTCTTCTTCTTCTTCTCTTTTCTTCTTCTTCTCTTTTCTTCTTCTTCTTCTCTTTTCTTCTTCTTCTTCTCTTTCTTTTTTCTTTCTTCTTCTCTTTCTTTTTTCTTCTTCTTTCTTTTTCTCTTTCTTTTTTCTTCTTCTTTCTTTTTCTCTTTCTTTTTTCTTCTTCTTTCTTTTTCTCTTTCTTCTTCTTCTTCTTCTTCTTTCTTTTTCTCTTTCTTCTTCTTCTTCTTCTTCTTCTTTTTCTCTTTCTTCTTCTTCTTCTCTCCTTTTCTTCGTCTGAGAGCGAACGCACAGTGCGTGCGTATGTGTATGTGCGAGAGGCTCGCTCATTCGGAGCGCCCACCCGAACTGTGGGACCGGAAAGCTGTTGAAGTAACGCCACCGTATTGTCTTTATATAACCAAATATATCATATTCTAAGGTTAAAGAATAACATGATTTGAAAAACTCCCGAGAAACACCGGGTTAATTTAAGTGATCATCAAATATATTAATGCGCAAATGTTTCAGAAATTTTTAATTCATATGTTGCGTAACATGTGAAATATCGTAATTTGGAGCATAAAAAAAATCGGCGACTTCCTATTATTTCATCATTCATCTTTTGTTTTCCGAGATAAAAGCATTTAAAAATCACTTCAAGGAAAGGTGATACTTGACTCATTTCTTTGAAATGGATATGACCTGACTACTTGAGTCCTGACAATTGTCAGTTCTGATGCGTCTGACCATGCTGGTATAAACAACTTTCTTAAATAATTATTCGTGAGTTCGTGATGCGATATAATAAACTATGTATAACTGTTTACATTGTTAATGCTAAATATGAAACCCAGTGAAACTTGTCTACAAGTAGCAGATGGGGTAAAGCAGTATCTGCCATTTAATCCAGGTAAATAAAAGTCTCGCTAAGTAATAGTTAACGTTCATATTATCGTACAGAAGGTTAGTTTCATTCACTTTCTAGTATTAAGCGTCTTGATCATTTGCGGTCCCGTTATTCGATAGCGTTCAGGTCCCTCAGGTCGCGTAGTCGCAGCGTCTGCCCTCGCTTGCGTGCATGCGTGCGACACGGGAGGGGTTGGACTTCGAAGCCAGTGCACAGAGAATTTTCTTGCCCCGGAAGAAAGTGAAAGAGAATAGGAGAGAACCTTACGGTGCAGCGGAGCATAAAGCACAGGGGAAAAAAAGAAACAAAGGCCTGGATAGGATCAATCAATGGGAGCGGTTAATAGTAAGACACGAGGAAATTGTAAACTTGATGATTCACAGAATACTTGGATATTAGTTGTAATTATTGATACTATGTTGAAGAAAATAGTTTACTACGGTATAAATATTAGATTGTTAAATTTCTGAAAATCATTTGAGTAAAAAGAAGCTAATAGTAAAGAAAATAAAACTTCTTGCATGTTATTGAAGGCATATCAATTGTTGAACAAGATCCACGTGTTTCCCAACTTAAGATTTAAGTAAAGAAGTAACCCCCGATTCGTCTCTCGAGGAATCGCCTATTTTATTAATAGTGGAAATAAGATACATTTATGGCAGTGTAATTATTTATTTTGTTTTCAGTTTTTGTTATGGTTGAATTTCGCGTGGTTCTTTTGAAATGGACTTCTGTATACAATAGCATGTAAAAGTTATTTACCATACGGGACGAAATGCAATGGAAAGGATATTAGAGATAAGTAAATGTAAATTCAGGTGATGTTATCTAGATATTGTAAATCACATTAAAGAATATTTGACGATTTGAACGCGTTCCTTTTATTGTATTTTACAAAGTCAAGTCAAATTCCAAAATCAAGTCAAACTCATGAAGCCCAGTGGGTTGGTGATGCTGTAACTGTTGATGTTTGGACGTCCAACAGTGAAGTGCAGCAGGAGGTCTGGGATCAGCAGCTGAGAAAACGACGTGAGACCAGGTGGAGGTGAGGACAGAGGATGGCAAGGAGACCCCACCCGAGTACCAGTGCGCGGCCTACAATGCAAACAGCGGATAGCGTTCTCAAGGTCAGGATCGACGCTTCGCAGTTATAACGCAGAATTAATATTATTATTTTAGCTCTTCTCTCTGAGGTACAATCGTGAATCATCTTGTACAAGTTTAGTAACAAGCGGTGATCTAGACCGTAATCAAGATGCGGGGGGGGGGGNATATAGTTTGAAAATTATGGTTTTGCAACACAAATTGTATCAACATAATCTTTCAATAAAGTACATAAACCCATCAAATATATAATGAAAAATTTATTAAATAGTGTTAACATTTATTAATTGTATAAAATGGCAAATAAATGTGATAGGATAAGAATTTCGTGACCAAGTCAGAATTTTATAAAGATACAAATCAAATATTTCAACAACAACAAAAAAGTTTTAATGCAGATATAGTGAACAACCGACAAATATATAAAGTTCTAAAATAAAATCCCAAACAAGAGTTTTGTTTAGGATATATTCTTTAAAACAACTGTCTTGGAGACGATACTTCTTAAACTGAGTAACAATAAATAAATAAATAATTACGAGTGAGAACGTACGAACGAAACGAAGTAATGTTCAACAGACAACTTATTTGGAGCTCCTGAATAAGTCATCCTCTTATGGTCACTACTCTACTCATTCACCAAGTCTCTCTCTCCTCTTCTGATCAATGTGAAACTGCTCTCCTTCATTATGAACCCACGACCTGTCCAAAAAGTCACGACCTGTCCAAAAAGTCCAAAATGTCTAGATCAGCGGTTAATAGGCGTACATGTAGTGACTGACAATTTGTGAGTAACCAAGCTTTTGGGCAAAGGGGGACGCAAGGTATAGACCTTGACACATCATCTCATACCTGCGATACGTGACTGATATGTGAGGACATTCAATGACACAATTGTGACCTTCATAAAAATTTATACCACAAGTGTATTGAACAACAGCCAAGAAAAAGTGCTTTAAACCAAATCGGACAGTTTTAGAAATTTTGACAGAACGTGGTGACTATCAGAGTTACCTCTTTCGTATGAAGAAAGCGAAGGGCGAACCGAGTAAGTATGAGAAGGGGGAGAGGGGAGATTAGTGGCGGCGATTGCGAATCAAAAGGGGGGGGGGGGAAAAAAANATTTTCTGCATATACACGATATAAATAATGAAATAAACACGATATAAATAATGAAATAAATGAAAGGAAAGACAATTGGTGACTACCACATCAGGGATGGTGTAATTTTTTTTATAATCCCCATCCTGGCCCGGGTTTTTCTCCGACTTTCCTTCGGGTAGAGGCGGAATTTTTAAGAAGACACGCTAGGCTCTTGCCTAGGGATGGCATCAATTGAAATAATTATTAGCGAAGTTAGTGTTATTTAATAGTAACGAATTACCAACAATACTTTCCAAATGATTTATAGCTTGATAATAATACGTACTTGGGAAATGACTTTTCTTTGTTTTATTAAATACAATATCTGCTTGTATTTGTTAATACTATTACCGTGTCGAACTATTTTTTATCGTTAGAAGTATGCTGAAATGTTTAATCTGCCTCTGCCTTAGGGCCCTTGATCGGAATTGNGAATACGTCCCTTGCTTGTTTCTGAAGAGTAAATTAGTTTATTGACCTCCACGTGGTCATACGCAGTTTATGATTGCTTTTTTGACAATAAAGTTTATTTATTTATTTTAGCCGGTTAAAATGAAATTTTTATCTTTCCTTAAAAAGTGGAGGGGCGGCTGCCGCCCCCACGCCTCATCTCTAATCGCCGCCACTGGGGGTGTTGGAAATTGCATCTATTATGACTGTGAGTTCAATGATCATGAGAGAGACCGACCAATGACACTCATGAAGAGAAATGGTGTATAATTAAACACTACTGCTGTAAGCAGAGAAAGGGTTTCAAAAAATTATTACCTAAATGATATATGTTCGGAAGATTATCAAAGAAGATATGGGATCGAAGATGGTGCCAGCCATAGGCACAGATTAAGAGGCATAATGCAAATATCCAATAAAGAGTGAGTGGCAAGAGAGACAGAACCATTTTGAACGAGACATAATGTTTTTGTGATGAGGTACAAGAATAAAAATAAAATTTAAAAAAGTGGAACAAGTGCACTAAAATGTGATACAAAACCCTATCGAAGATTCTAGAGCTCACGGAGTCCACCAGATTTTTCAAAACGATGAAGTAGCGGCGATATCCCCTCATATACTCTCTTCTCAGTTATATATTAAGAATATGTTAACACAATATGTTAAATTCACATGATTATTGACCAGATGTGTGATTAACTCATTTGAATTGTATTCATACCTTTGGTTTTACTATATTCTTTGATTTTTGAATATTCATGGCGGAATGGGGCATGTGACCTCCCTTCCCCTCCTTTGCTACGCCCATGACGCACAGACTGCAGAACTTCAACATCTATATTCTTATATCAGTACAACAAATCCAGTAAATTAATTTGCCATCCAATGGTTTTACATTTCGTACTTGGCAAATAAATCCCACTTCAAATAAAAAGTTACCTAAAAAATTCTCGGGTCCTCTCTAAGGTGAAAAATAAATTTGGCTCAACTCATTTACCCCCGTAATGACAATTTTTTCTCTTCCCATTAATTATTTAAAAATTAATTAATCAGTTCACTGTCGCAATGTCATTCGTTAATCAAACCAATGAGAACCCTTGGCATAAGACTTATAAAGNAAAAAAATTAAAACATTTGCCTGACTTGTATGTAAGATACACTCGAGTGTTTCTCCAATATTGGGACAGATGTCAAATTTAAGTTTCGGCCTCACGAAAAACATTGTCAACGCGAAGGGGACATACCTGCCAATATTGAATCTTTCCATTTTTTGTAAATTAATTTTTTGCTCAGCATCAGGTTATTGGTCATAATAATGAATCCTAATTATTATTTTCCAGTAATTTCGTGAAGTTCGTAAAGTTTGGAAAATACCTCAGTGATTGAATTTTTGTTTTCTACAATTATTATTTAATAACATTATTAACTGTTCTTATTTATTAATATGCCTTTCATTAAACAGCTTTCATAATTGATGAGATTTTTCCGAGGAGGTCTCATGTTAATAATAAGAGAAAGACAGCTTGATAGCATCTTCCTTCACTACGTCTAATAGATCTTTTAAAAGTAGATCATATCTATAGAAAGTAGTAGATCGGAGAGATTGTTCTTTGAGAGTGAATAACTATCGTGGAAAAGACATCTTTTACTTTCATTTGTAGTGAATTTCTCTTTAAATGTGCGATTAGTGTTTTACTTCTAAGATTATTGTTGAATAACGGTTTCTTCATTTTTCTCATATCTACGATAAGTGAGTGGACTTATTTATCATCAAGTATGAATGCGAACGGTTATTTGACAAAGGTGGACTTGCGCGCATATTGTCACACACACTTAACTTTCAATTTGTAATTACGAATTAATCAAATTATGTTAAATTTGTAAACTTCATGGACAAGGTTATGATAAACATTTTGTAACGACATTCATGACAATTTTTGAAATAATTCATTAATTTTTACTTTCTCACATAAGTAGAAGATAGAAAGTTTTGTAATCGTGAAAAAATTCGGAAATATCCGTTTTGGCGATCCCTGATTCTGAAAAAGTTGTTTTTGGCATAACGTCCTTCCGTCTGTGCGCTGCGATTCTGAGTAAATGGATGAACCGATTTAATTCGCATTTCGTATCCAAGGTAGAATTTACTTGTTGTCGATGCACGTGCTCTAATTTTCTTTTTACTTTAAAACAAAGGGTACTTCACATGAAGGTCAAAGAACTCTTTTGAATGTTTCTCAAAAACGGCTCCAACGATTTTGCTTAAATTTTATGTGTGTAAAGTACAATTAATACGCATTACATCCGCATTAGCGGTATGTCGCTTGAAAGTTTGGTATAGACGCAGTAAAATCATTTCTGTCTGCTACTCTTACACATCAGTTTACTGATTCAAGAAGCTTGAACAATATTTAGCAGCGCGATGTGTAGCTTTCGAATAAATTACTATCTTCCTAACAAATAGAATCGACACTAACATGAAGAATTTGGGTTATAGTATTAAATTCAAAAGTTATCCAGGACTTAACAAATTTTTATGGTCCCTTCACACCAAAAACCCCCTTAGTATCGAGTGGATAAATAATTTTATGACACAAAATATTTTTTAATGTTTTACTTATAATGTTTGATTTATATCTCTGATTACTTGTCCGGCCCTAAGCCGTCATCCAGATTGAGGGATACGCTGAGTTATTTTCTCAATCGCTTAAGGTTTACCGGGATGTTCCCTTGTTTTACTGTCCCAGACTTAAAATAAAAATTACTCTTCTTTAATATTTTGACTTCTCTATAAATTATATATTTTCTTTTCTTGCGTAGTCAGACGGTTGAGCAACTACTATAATCTGCGTTTCGTCACTAAATAAAGACGTACTGTTATAATCATTGTTATTACTTCAGAAGATTCATTTAACTAGCAATCTGATTGGCACTAAAATTAACTACTAGATTACAGGTTCTTGGTGCCCTCGATTCGATTCTGCCAAAAGAAGGTATTAATACGTTACCTGACTATTACGTCCTTGCTAATATTTCGCAGTCATCCTAATCCAGTCTACCAAACAGTGTATCTTGAAAGCAATAAATGACATGACGTTTAGAGGGTAAATAAACGTATTATAAGAATAAGAATAGTTTAATAACAAACGAAATTGTAGCCTGGGTGACAGTTTATGAACCACCACCATTCCAATTAACAAAATTATTAAACAAAAATTACTTAGTTAAAATGAAAAACGAGTATCTCGTCTGCGTCCAGAAAATTATCTACGTAATGATACCTCACTAGTCGCAATGGCTTAAAAATGGGAGAAGGAGGAGGATTTACAAAAGAAATTATCGTTTAGTAATAAGATACAGATATAATGGTGGTTAAGATGAATGATGTATTAAAATATTATGCAAATATTTGAAATTAAAAATAAACTCATGTTTAAAGGTTCCATTTAAAGTGTACTGAAAAGTAATTTATTTTCGTATCTAGGATTATAATTGTTCGCTTCAGAAACGACTAAAATTTCACATCTGTATGTCTAAAATTTTTACATTCAATTGACAAATAAACAAATTTGGGGGGGGGGGACAGTAGTTCAGCCATGTTTGTCCCGCATGTGCGCCTTGACGTACGAATTAATCACCAATATTATTGTACCTTTAAACCCTCCCCACTCTCCTCATCAAGCATCTGGTTGACACCATTTTATTCTCGACTTCAAATAAGATTGGAACATTTGCGTAGATCTATTCTGGATGCGTCAGTTATGGTGGAAAGGCAGGGGGCGGGACCTTTTTTTTTTTCTTTTGTTGGTGGGGGGACCGGAAGCTTCATTCCCAGGCGGTGGGTGGGGAGCGAACTAAGAGAATCCTCGCGAGCAATAACTGGATTGAGTCTTTGGGAGTGAACAGCCAGTCCGAGAAATTTCCAACGCACCCCTGGGGACATTGACCAAGCTGTCAAGAAGGCTTCACTCATGAAAAGAAATGTTTTTGCTCATGTTTAAACTGCAAACATTTCGAGGGCAGTTCATTCGATTACGTTTAAAGAAAGGTGAAATTAAAGTTTTGTACGGTATAATTACAAATATCGTTGTCATTCTTTAATGGGAGAAAACGTACAGTTGATGAAACCTTACATCAAACGTTAGAACCACATTCGCCGCGGCGAATGGAGAAAAAACAAGTATTTGTCATCAATTTCACATTATTTTTAATTTCTGGAGGAACAATTTTTCAATGGCCGATGAACAATATCAAAATTATCTTTTAATTTAAAATTTAATATTAAATTAATCAGATTATTAATTATTTTCCAGAACAACATTGTAATTATCTCAACTTGACTACAGCATTTACGAAATTCAATATTGTATCGTGTATCAACTTGAACGGGTGGTTTACAATTATTCTCAAATAGATGAATGGTATTAGTTTGATAACATTTTTAACAGTACAAGTGACGTGAGATATGTCGACATATTCATTAAATTTTCCAGACGTTGTATGACAACCCATGGGGTGACCAAATTATAAAGTAAAAGGTACAAATTCTAGAAAATAAATCATTATTATTATTATTATTATTATTATTATTATTATTATTATTATTTTGTTTTGAGCTCTCAGTCGACCTGACACGGCGGGTATGTTGGCCAAGTGTTTGTTTAGTGTTTGTTTCGCAATACTCGTTGTGCAATATTTGCCTAATGTTCAATTTGTAACAACAAATTGCAAATAAAGATTTATGATATAAAAAAATACAAAAAAAACTTAATGTCTGTATTGTTCGTTCCTTGATAGTACAGGGACGGAAGCAGGTGTTGAGCTCGCTTCACCCTCAAGGTCGCGGAGGAAATTTCCAGGGACCGCCTTCTATAGCACTCAATCGCCATTGTAGTATCCACAGGTTATTCACCGATGACTCAAGGCGACACCTTCATCTGCGCCCGGAAGTTCGCAGATTTACGACCTCGAGATTTGCCACTCATTAAATTACGCACCTTGCGTTTATTTTGGCGGCGTTAGTTATTTTGTTGCAAGCCTCACAGTAATTATACTTGGACAGTGGTTATTTTGTCGGCTCATTCTGATATTTAACAACTGGTTCTGTATACAAACAGTCGTAATGAAACCGCTTATACGCGAAACACGTTCGTCGGTGCCAACTTATTTCACACATCGTTCATCGAGGTGTTTACGTCTCTCCAGTGGCTCAGGGGCTAGCATGCTTGTTCAATTCCCGGCGGGGAAAAGGGGCGCTGAGGGTCTAACAGTGGTAAGAAAATTTAGAAAATGAAAAACAATTTAATTATAGTCGTAAAAGTAGTTCTTTGACATAAACTGAGTAAATACAAATTTTCATAACCAGTTTTATTCTGAACACATGATTTAATTTAAATACATTTATACAATTGGTTATTCCTAATATTTTCGTAAATTAGACAGGAAGTTAAGTTTAGTGTGCAAGCGTAGAATGGGTTGTTCGCTGCTCCGGCTCAGCGCATCGCATCACAAGCGTCGGAAATGTCAACATAGGGATTCTAAGAATTCTCTCTTGTGTTTCTGTTACCAGCAAAGTAGGAAATCATGCAACATAGGAAAGGCAGTAAAAAATGATTAAGAATATTGTATATTTCAAAACTAATATAAAAGCATAGTTGGGAAGAGCCCGGTTCTCACTAAACGCCTTTGAATGTGATGATGCCTTAATACGTAACTAATGAGGCACCTAACCACATTTTCCACTTATTTAGTAATTGCATAAGATTATTTCATTATTTTATGTTACTTTCTTATATCTATTATTTCTGTATTAGTATTTCAACTTTGTCTTGTAATAGTATTATAGGAATTTATATTTGTAATAATTGTGTGGTACCTTGTAACTTTGTTGATTTTGTAAAATAAATAATCTGAATCTGAAATTATGGTGAGACATATCAAAATAAACCATAAAAACAAAGACTTTTGAGTGGAATTGTAAATAGCAAATATAAATAATAATGCTAATTTATGTTTTATACTGATTGTAATTTAGTAGTTCATTTAATGTATACATTATAATTGGGTACAATAATATGTCATGAGACAATTTTCTTAAAGAGAAGGGGACCCCACGAAAAATCTTGCAGGGGGTGGGGCAATCCTTATCGCCGCCACTGCAAGACTTCTAATTATTAATTCAAAGATTAACCCCAGAAAGATCAAATTTTATAAAATTTGTAGGAGGAGTAGATAGTTTCTTCTTCCATATGAAACATCTCGACACTAGAAAACAATACAAATACAATATAATAAGCGGTTATCTATTGCTTTTAATGCAATAAAACTTTCGCAGAACAGTGCTGCATAGATGTTCCATGGTTCGTATCTCTGGACCTTAAAACATTCTTTTCTCTAACAGATTTTTGTTTCTGCCGGAGTAAAAAAATATCATCTTCGTAATTCTTAACTTGAGAAAGTTGTCTATTTTTCGTAGTAGGTCACGAAGATTTTGAAGATGATGCACATTCCCATTAATCAACTCCCTGAAGAACGGAGAGTTAAACACAATACAATCACATGGAACGCAACATCAACCATTTCTTCAGCTGCAATCGTGGCTCTGGAGTTACAGAGATGACAACCACAACTGTGAAATCGGTAATCGGGGTTTAAACTACGCTTTAACAGAACATTTAATGCTTCTATTGATTTATTTTCCCCGTGTCATCAAATTACACGGTTCGGTTGCTTAATGTTAATCTGCAGAACGTGTTGCCCGACAAATAACTTCCAGAAAATTCAATAATGACTATTAAAAGAACCATTTGATATATTTGTTTCCTTTGCGGTTTTGTTTGACTTTGTATTTTGTTCCAAACAATTCTATAAGCAATTTCGAACGGAAACTGCTACTCAAAGGACATAGAAGTGATCCCTCTTACTTTAGCGACTAATTTGAATGTTCTAGTAATTAGAATTATTATATTGCATAATTGAACAGATAATAGAAAATAATTGGTTTGGTGATGGCAAATTTGGATCTGAAACATATTTTTACGATTAGAACATGAAATAATGGTCTGATATTTTACATATTTTGGGAAAGAGACAATTGTGAAATTTAACACATATGAACAAAATATCTTCTTTAATATAATTCACAAATTTCATATGTTAATTCTGTATCCACCTTCACAGCAATTCGAACTTAATTTCAATTTTAAAACAAATTATAAAATAAATGATTGATAGGTAAAAAGTAATATTACTATTCCTACAAATTTCTGCAAAAAAATGAGTAATAAGACTATATTTTTAGCAAATGGTTATTTAAAAAAATGATTATTTACAAAAAAGATAACCTTTAGAAATAATATACAGTAGTAAATAAAATAGATCCGTTGCGACATTTAACGACTGTATCGGAGCACGATGAAGTTACCTTCATTACACCTCCAGAAATGGAGATGTACTGGAACTTTGTATATTCCACAAGGACATGACTCGTTCGATGTATTCATGAGCCACAAAGTCTCAGAGAAAGGACTAAACTTCACCAGTTCTTCTTTCCTGAATCCCATACCGTATTTGTAGTCAAGGAGGAGATCATAGTGGATGTTTCCGCCGTAGCTGTGACGCAGAAGGTAAGGATTAATTGACAAAACAATACATGCGGTTCACTACCAGTGACGGTCATCACCTGCTTGAAATGTGTGACAATCACCGCCAGCCCTCCGATGGCTCAGGTACTAGCATGCTTGCTCGTCACGTGGACGCTTTGGGTTTCATACGGGTCTAGTTTCTTCTCTCTGCATCGTCCCAGTTCATACATAAGTGTGACGATTGAAAAGCAAACACTCCTTCCTCTATCCACCTTCTACTACTCCTAGTATCACTAATACTGACTACTCCTACTTACACCTCCATGTGGGCCAAGCTGTTGGTAAACCCTGCTAATCGGCCCACCTACTATCAGCAGCTCCTACTACCCATCTTCTACCTACAACCTCCTATCGCCCCGTGGAGATAAGCTTCAATAGCACGCTAAGCACCACCGGTCGCTCATCACCGAGTCATCGCGGGTTCCATTCCCGATGGGACCAGAAAATTTGTGCCTTTTCACATTAATATCCCAGTTCATATAGCTGTGACTACTAAAAAGCAAACCTTCCTTCCTCTATCTACCTCCTCCTAGTATCAATAACTCTATTACTAAGAACTCCTACTAACCCCTCCACGTGGACCGGTTAAGTGGCCCACCTACTAACAATGGCCTACCACCCAACTCCTACCTCCTATCGCTTCATGTAGATAAGCTCCATAGCACGCTACATTTCCCATTTACAAATACTACAAGAAATAAATAATACCTTTTCCATCTGGCAACAGGTGAATTGAGCCCCGCGATGATATGCGCTCTTGGTACGTCTGTGAACAGTGGGGCAAACGCTTAGTGTCCGGCTACACGCTTATCCGACCCTTCTTTCCCAAATGTCCCTACTGGCGTCTCTAAATGAAAAATGATTTTATTTATTTATAAAGATATCACATATGTTCTTGTGTTGTTGGAAATAAAGAAAAATAATATCAAATATGACGTAATTACATCTACGAATCAAAAATATACTTAACCTCAAAATGTGACGGTTTACACATTGTTGTACATTCACTTAGATTTCAAAAATACCGGAATATCAGTGGTATGTTTATAAATAAATAAAATTCCTCGGATTCCTCGAGCATTAAAGGGGCTCAGTCGAGAAGGTAGCTTCAGACCAAGCGTTCTTCCCACAGTGTACAACCACCCGTAGTCCTCCAAGTCGGGTCCAATAATCTCCTCTCTTATTCTATTCATTGCACTAACAGGTTCTCACATCTCTCCTTTCGAGATGGAAAAAGGAGGAGAAAATTATTCATTCGCTAACAAAAGTCCAAATTTATTTTCCTTATTCTCAATGTTAATTATAAATAATAAATCCATTGTTATTATTATTTCTTACAATGATTCTGCAGTTTAAATTACGTTATTAGTTTACCTTTAATTCATAATTAATAGATACGTGTCCGTTCTTTTTTTAATAATAATAAATTCATAGTAAAAAAACAGTACAAACTGCGTATGACCACGTGGAAGACAGCAAACTAATTTTACTCTCCGGAAGCAAACAAGGGACCATCCCATCAATTCCAATCAAGGGCCCTAAGGCAGAGGCGGATTCAAAAATTTCAGCAAAAGTTACTATGCCATTTTTATTATGCCATTCATAATAAACTCTTGACATTTATAGATATGCATGACTAAAATTTACCATGATTTGAGAATTACTTGTTAATATACTTGTAGTATTCTCATAAAGTATTGTCTCATTTTGATACCAAAAGAAACTTCAATGTACTTACGTCGTGTTTGGCTGCACGTGTGAGAGAATATTACCATATATACTCTGTTTTGAAACTTTACCGAAAATTATACAATATGGCAGCCTAACACGAATTGCCAACTTCTACGAATTTAAGGAATTTTGGAATAAATATTAATAGTGGTCACAAAATCGACTATTCGCTTGAAAGAAAACAGAAGAAAAGCACAGCAGGCACACGGTAATATTGTCTCCATTTGCTCGCTGCAGAAAGAACGAAATAGAGCTAAATCAGTGAGTGAACTGAATTAATTGCCGATGTTGGCGATGGATTATGTTTTAAAGAATCGGAATGTACTGCCAACGTAACGCAAGGTACAAATATCATCACTCTTATGTACGATGGCGAAGTAAAAGCATTGGCTGCACTGTATAAAAGCTCTGTACCAATATCAAGCCAGAATGAAACATAATTAATAATTTATTGTCAAGTTTCTGTTTCAAACTGCCTACAAACACGTCAAGGACAATAAATTAATTTACTGCTACACAATAAACTACTAAACACAGTGCGTTTTTTTAATATGTCACATGACTTAGAGGATAGGGTTGGTCGAGCGGGTAGCCACACACCGTTCAGTCTCTTTTCCCACAAGTCGTAGTAAGTGACTTTTCGCCAGTTCAAAGGCGAATAAATAAAAGAATCCGCTCAATCGCGATGTATGCTTGTTCCCTGAGAAACGCGTTCTTTTTCCTTCGCTTGCCCCCCCACTCTTCACCAACGTCCTCGTAGAGTCTGATCCCGGAACAGCTCGAAACTCCCAAGCGCCGCCTCACGGGCCGATGCGCTCCTGTCTGTTTCCGCTACGGTTCCCCCTCTCCCCCCTTCCAGCGGCCACACACCGCGCTGCTTCCGGGCCTCACGACCCGCCGACGAGGTGTTTTTCTTCCGCACAGAATGCACACGACGACGAGAAAAGGCAGTTTTATTTGGTGAATATGGGGCTGAGCAAAACTGCCTCCAATCCGATCAATCCTCGCCGGAATCGCCAATAAAGTACCTGTTGGTGCTCTATAAATATTGGTTGTTGGTATTCTATCAATATTATAACGTGTACCGAACTATTTTTATTATCTTAGGAGTGTGCTGAAAGGTGAAGTCTCCTGCCTTGCTCGGAATTGATGGCTTCCGGAGAGTAAATTAATCTATTTTTCTCCACGTGGTCATACAAAGTTCGTAACTACTTTTTTGACATTAAATTTATTTATTTATTCACAAAACATTTATTAATTATAACGTAATTTTTTTGTAGAATATCGATTAATTTATAATAATATTATTAACTATTATGTTGAATGATAATATATTTCTTAATAAGTAACAAGATATTAAAACGTCAAAATTATTAATAGTATTGTTTTTCTATAATCTATGTATTAAGGCATTACTGGAAGATGCAAATAATGCGGATACGAAAAATAACGACAGAAAAACAAATATTTTTTGTCATTTGAAAATATTCATTAAATTTTCAGAATTTATTCAAATAATATACTTTTGTATAATATACTTTATAATATCATATATCTACAAATTTATAGCACATTTTTTAAACTAATGCTAATAACCTATTATAGGCTAGAAGAAGGTTTCAGTTTTTAAAAAAACGAAAAGTTGGCAAACTTCTAAACTGTTCTATTCATTGGATCAAACTCTGAGGAATATTAATATATTAAAAATTATTGTTTTACGTTTCTTGTAATAATATTTCCCGCTTTTTTTAAAATTCTCTTGTAATGCGTAAACCTGATTCGTAATTTGCTTCGGNATGCGTAAACCTGTTTCGTAATTTGCTTCGGAAGTTGTGGCCCCTCTTCGCGCTTTGGGTTCAGTGCTGTACACATAGGGCATAGTACAGACACGTAGGGAAAACAAGGTTTTAGAATGGCCTTACCCCCCGAAATTTCAGAATCATTATTTTCTCTCATTTGTCATGTTTTAAACATTTTATGTGTGTACTGTACGAGTGTTGTGAATTTTCCATAGGTAACTAAATATTGTAGAAAACGAAATTGAACAAATTTGAAATATTTCTTTTTTTTTTTTTTTTTTTTTTACATCAAGTTTGTTCTTTCAGACATAAAATATATTCCGTTAATCACTGAAATACTTCAAAATATGTACAGAATACCTAGAGACCGCTCAGGTATATTATATATTATTTCCAAATATAACAAAGCAGGATGAAGTGGAAAAAGTACTTTTACCCAAACATTAACAGGAATGCTTCAACGTTGACTGATCGGGACTTGAACCCGGGACCTCCTGTAGGAGTCCATCTGTAAGGGGTCCCTGTTAGTTGCAGTTTTCACGGAGCAGTTCATGTTGCAACAACTTCTCCGCGAGTAGGTACTCAGAAGTAAGAAATATGATACAAGCGATAGTTGTGCAGAAAAGCTCATTCGTGTGGATTCTATAGTGTTGAATGAAAATAGATCACTCCACTCCTAAATATATAATTTATGAAGATGAAATTATGATGTAGGGAGAGGTTCTAGTCCCGAGACTCTCCTCATAGCCTATAACTGCCAACGTAAGATCAATCTCTTCTCTACGATACTTTATAGCAAATGCAATTAACAAGTTTCACGGCTACCTACGCCTCCTTCCTTCACCAACATCCATTAGTAGCTACGAGTGCTGTCTTAGTGATGTTTTCGGTGGGGGAAAACTCAATGGTTCCTCGTAAATATCTCGAATCGATTGGTATTTAGAACAAGAAGATAACTTCAATGAAGAACACGAATGGTTCTCGGAATGTTTTCCGAGAAATTTTATGTTAACTTAATTATATTGTTGTCTTAGGATTTCATAGTTTTCGGAAATAAATAATTTACTGAAGGAAGAGCAATTACCAACTACGTATGACCACGAGGAGTTCTGTAAACTAATTTAGACTCCGGAAGCAAGTAAGTGACCATCCTATAAATTCCGATGAAAAGGTCTAAATGCAATGGTGATACTTCTGCGCCTCAAAAAGTACAATCATGCTATGAACCACTGATNGTACAATCATGCCATGAACCACTGATAAAGAATAATAATAGTTAGGAACAAATATTCGACCAGTTAATCAGACATCACTTAATTGTTGACAAATTAGACGCTACGTAGAACCAATAAAATATCTAAAATGTTTTTAATTTAAGATTACGTAACATGTCGAAATACATGACAACAGTACATAAATTGAAACCATGGTGAACATGAATATTTTAAAAAAATGTTAAAAATACACATTTCGTCTCTTATTGTGAGACACATTCAGGTGTGTTGTTACGAAGTTAAAACATGATAAACAAACGTTATTTTGGATAGTTATAATAGGAAATTAATAGCAATACGAAATTAATTTCGACTACTTGTAATTGTTTTGTGTCCGTTAAAGTGAAGTTTCACTGTATTAAAACTATGTTTTTTTTCTTATTTATACCTTTTTTCTTACCTAAACGGAGAAGGAGAGAAGGAAGTTTATGTTCTGTAATGTTTTTTATTTCCGCTATACCATTCCCCATTCCGTGGTGGATCATATCTCCCCGGATTAAACCAAACGACCAAGCGTCGCCTTTTTCTGCCTCTCTTTCGAGGAAGGTCATACGCTTCATTTGGCGGCCACCGCGCCGCACTTGACGCGGATGTCTGATAAATGAGGATGTCTGATAAACGTCCGCAAAAGTAGGCATTTTCCTGCGTCTGCGGTGCCCCATAGGATTGCCCCCCCCCTCCCTTCCCGGTGCATTTGACCTCGCGCTGTGGCCGACTGACAACGTTGTTTTCGATTCGTTCTCAAGGTCAATTTGAGTTCTGTTATCTGGTTTAGAACAAATGCTGTGGTTTGGAGTAGGAGCGGACACACAATTTACTGTGTCAGACTGATAATGTTTTTATATTGCACTAGCTGACCCGACAGACGTCGTCGGGTCCAAATTTCAATAAAATTGTTTGTGATCGTTTTGTGAATTTGTGAAAGGATATTTTAAATGTGTAAACAAAGTAAAAATGAATAAGAAGCGTATTTCTGAGTGATCATTGCATCTATTAACGATTGTGGCCATGGATATTCAATTTGAGGAGGCGTGCATTCAGAAGTATGCCAGTGGGAAATTTTACATGCGAGTTGAATTCTATCGGCAGTACACCGCTGAAATGCTGGAAATGTGTGATGTGCCTGGAATGTGATTGACTTCGAACCATGCCGTTTTGTTCCAAAATTTAAGTCACAATTGAATTAAGTCAGAATTTCATGTCAACCAAATTATTTATTTTCTTTCATTAAATTTGAAACCACAATGAATCTCAAGGTGTTTTATTTACATCTCGATTTCGATGTTCAAGTAAACAATCAAAACAAAGAAGTGCTTTGTTTCGATTGGTTTGCTTTGACATCCTATAAAAAAAAGTAATTTCAGTTCTTCCCGAATATTCCAATTTTCTGGGCAACTTTTTCAATTTTTCTTTCCCTAAAAACATTATTCAACTGTTATGAACATTTTTTTAAATTAGTCAGATCGGTCCAGCCGTTCTCAAGTGACTTCGAACGAACTTCTTACCAACGAACAGCATATTATTTTTATTGATATCGATTATATCAGTCGTTTGTTTTCTTTTATAAATTTTATGTTTGCGTTAATGTGTCAAATTCGTGTCTGTGCAGAACACAGTTTATTAAAATTTTTTATTAAAATTGTTTTAAATATCAAAAAGTAAAACAATTATATTAAAAAACTATGTGCGTGTTCATTTCTGTATTTTCTCGTCTTTGTTGAACATTGCTTGATCTGTGGCTATTTTACCATAATGAACATTTACATTTTCTTACAGTAGCTAAATATCCGGTACATGTTAAGGAAAAGTCCGTATACTGGTAAATCTTAAGATTTACGATGTCAAAACCATTTGAAGTCGCTTGGATTTCGTACTTTTATCATATTATTTGTGAATGCTGACATTTACCTTGATCCTTTCGTATCTCGTCCTTGAGACGCCACTTTCAACAATTATCTCGGTTCGCTCGCCCACCGGATGGTTCGGCTGGCCTCAAGGGCATGAATCAGTCTGCCCAGACGTTTAGTGGCTCGGACTTCACTGTCAGCATCATGTTTGAATTTTTTTTAGAATAATACTTGAGAAACTATACTTGACATGAAATTAAATAGAATTTACCCATACTAAATGCGATTTTGACTTATTTAAGGAAATGCGAATTAAAAAACATTATGAAATTTACTTTCTTCCTAGTATTAAACTTATACATAAAATTAATTTTTTGTCTAATGAAAAGCATGCAGTATCATTATTTTGAACAAGAAACTAAAATTAGTATTCGCGAAATCAAAAGTTAGTTAGGGTCAAATTACACCCGCGAGCCGTTGTGTTCTCTTCAGAAAGAGGATAAATGTTAAAAGTAAACTATTAAATATTCTAAAAAGA
>NNCF01126804.1:557762-577755 GCA_002313205.1 Laupala kohalensis
TTATTATTATTACACCAGTGGCTGACAAAACAATTGGCACGATGCACTTTATCAATCTTTTTGATTTCGTTTTATTATTGTTATAATAATAATAATAATTACATTTATTTTGGCGAAGCTCAGGTGATGAGGCCTGCTATTTCACCTAACCGACTGGGATGAGGTAATTGGGAAGGATTGATGTTGGGTTGCCAGGGAACGTATGGTGCCGCACCGACATATGTCTGGAGTAGATGAGGGAAACCCCAGCTGAATACCTCAGCTAGTTCGGCCGAACGAGAGACCGAACACGCGCTCTCCCGCTCAGCCGAATCGGGGAAGAGACGACTTCCACAAGACTACCGCTGTCGGTATCATTTCATGACGAAACACAGACACGACAGAGATCCGGGATATTTCATTCCTGCGCGTTCCCGGTTAGTCTCTTCTTTCCCTCTACTAACGATATTCTGTCACGGTTCCTAGACGCACGACAAAACTGCCGAGAGCACAATTCTTCAAATAATAAATCATTTTAGTTTCGTCATATTCCGCAAGGGTTCGTGACTTACGCAGTTACATTCAGTGTTCACTGGAATGGATAATGAAGTGACGTGTGATGAAAGGGAAGAGATCAAACGCCTATAGATTTATAGGTATGAAAAATAAATTATTACATCTATTTAAATTGAGCGTCACCACAAGGAATTATCTCAGCCCGCAATGATTTAACACCGTCGGAAGGTAAGAGATCTGCTAAGCAATATTGGACAAGTCTGCTGAAATATTCCTTCATTGAGATGGAATGTCGACTTTAGTTATCACGGACGGCTAGAATGTTTTAGCTAATTCGCTTTCTTCCTCTAAGAATTTCAATAAATGTGTCTTTTTAGCTTAATTTAGATTAACTTTTTTCGCTTTTAGATTGGCAATTCGATGAATCTTGAAAGACAAATATGCAACTTCCTTTGAAAAATAAAACTCAGTAAGCTACTTAGAATCTGGAATGAAAGATTACATTATGATGCTGACTAATTTTTAATTTTGCGAATACTTGTTTGGGTTTCTTGCTCATTTAATAGTAANGCGAATACTTGTTTGGGTTTCTTGCTCATTTAATAGTAATAATAATAAAGTTACAATAATAATACTGCATACTTTTCATTAAACAAAAATTAAATTTTACGCCCAAGTTTAAAATGAAGCAGAAAGTATATTTCATAATATTTTTTTAAATAAGTGTATTTTTAATAAGCGTATATTCTTTAAATAAGTCAAATTACGTTTCGAATGGGTAAGTTTTATTTAATTACATGTCATGTATAATATTACTCCGAACCTCAAAAATGTTTGTACATACTGATAGAAAACATATTGCTAATATTTATGGAGGTGAGAGCCCTTTTGGGAGTGCCAGTCCGACCCTGCTTGTTTATCAGGTCTTTCTATTACGAACACGGAAATGATAACCGAGTTGACGAGGGCTTTTGTACTTGTCCGGATGTAGGTTTTATATCGTGAAGTAATGTGTCTAAGTAAATATCTGTTGTGTTGTGACTTTTTATTGATAACTCGAAGCATATGACGAGGTAGCTATATATATACATTAAAAGTTGAAAAAATAATTTATTATTTCAACCACCTTGATAATTTTAACCATACAATAAGATTATGTACTGATGCGATAAATACTGAAAATCAATTTCAACGAAAAATAATGAATTAAACTATTCGATACTTTTGTTTTTATGAGCGAGTTTGCTATGTTATGTCGTCTCTCAATGGCAAGAAAAAGTAAATCTTTGTTTTGTGAAACAACATTTTTGGCTGAGCTGCGATATTTAGAGCCCATTGCGTGGCAAACCCCGGGGTGCCCATACTAGAGCATTTGGAGGCTCCTTATACATAAGTGCTTGCATACTTTTCAGAGTATATCCAGCGCTAAAAGGAATTGTTAAAGTTTTTATTGTATATTCAAAATTAAAAGGAATTGAAATTGAAGTATGAGTTTTATGTGTTAATAAACTCAACTGTCATTTACTGTACTGTTCTTTAAATGTTTCAGATGGTATTTATATTCAAATATACACAAATTTGGTGCCCCATTTAGAGACCTCTTGCATAACCACCTCCTCCGCCCTCGACTTGGTGCATTACTTGTGTGAGGAGCCATCATATAACATATTGACTATATCTATATTGGTTCTATGAAATGACCGTGTGAGGGTCGCTTAAGGTAGCACTAGTGAAGCTTGAATTAAATAACAAAATTACTTGAAATCGGCATAAATAAAAAGAGTATCGTGTACTTATTGCAATATCAACTTAAAAAACGTGCCTCACCAGCCATTTAAATTAAATAATTGCAATTATAGTTTGTGTAATACATCGGGTCTTATGGAGGTAACATTTACTTTCAAAATCAGGAAAGAGATGGAAAATTACATTGATTTTGGTAAATGTTGAGTAGTATTTTCACATCACTTTTATCTACATGCCACCGTGCATTTGAGAAAGCTATTTTACTTTTTTCCAAGGTGAGATACATAAATTACGTAACAGTTCCGCTGGACTGCGGTTTTTGTGCATGCTCCTATGCATTTCAAACGGGACAAGGGACTTCCTGAATAATGTTTGAGCTCTTTAAGATACAAATTAAATCATGTTTCTTCTTCGTTATTATTCATATTGTTGTTGAGTTTTAAACAATTAAAATAGTAATAAAGAAAATAAAAATACATCTTCGTGATTTGACTAAGTTGGAGTCAGGGGCGGATCGAGGAATTGATTTTGGGAGGGAACCATTTAGTGGTTGTACGAGTCCCTACACTGGAAATTAAAAAAAAAAAACTCCATAAAACTGCAAGTTAAGACATTCCTTTACATAACTTCACTTAAACTGCAGTTTTCATAAAAAAACCTTCAAAAATAACGATTTTGAAAAACGTGTTTATTGTCAATTTTTCACTTTGAACGTTCCTGCTAACAAGTCTATTCTCTGATTCAGATTTACTCTATACGTTCAAGGGTAATTACATGAAATCAAAAACATTTAGGCATTCCATCTGAAACTATAACACACATGAAATTATAAAAATTCAGTTGTATTTAATTCGAGGACGAAAGTGTTAATATTGAAATACAATGTGTGTCATCGAAAATAAAGTACATAATTTTTACCAAATGCGTAAGTAGAGAAAGATATAGTGAAATATCGCAGCCCCACGTTCATGTTCCCATGAAGGAGTAGAAATCTATAAAAGCAAAGTAAGTCATAATTTTGTCCTATGAAGTCATTTTTTTACACAGCTTTTATTAGTTAATCCAGTTATGTTTCAACGGAATTTTCGAAAATCGAAGGAAATAATTATCTCTCTTCTTTATTATTTTCTCATATACGTAGTATATAAATGTTTTGTAGTCGTGAAAAAATTCGAAAGCGAGATTTCGACGGAAATGTCCGTTTTGGCGATCCCTGATTCAGAAAAAGTGGTTTTTAACATAACGTGCGTCCGTCTGTGCGCAACGATTCCGAGTAAACGGATGAATCAATTGAATTCGCATTTTGTGTTTACAGTAGAATTTATTTGTTGTCGATGCACGTGCTCTAATTTTTTAAACTTTAAAACAAAGGGTGAAAGTCAAAGTACTTTTTTGAATGTTTCTCAAAAACGGCTCCAACTATTTTGCCTAAATTTTCTGTTCGTAAAATACAATTAGTATGCATTACACACGCATTAGCGGTATTTCGCTTGAAAGTTTGGTTTAGATGCAGTAAAATAATTTGTCTGTTACACTTACATTAGCTTACTGTTTCAAGAAACTTGAATAATATTTAGCAGAGTAAATGGACCAAGCAGACGTAGAATGCACTTTTCTTGAACTGAAATGAACAATAAAATACATAGGAGGACAGCAAACGTATTGCGGATACGAAAATACTTCAATTTCCGTCTACAGCGAAATTACATTTACATGACACTTTTCATAACAAAATTTATAAGACTAATATGTCGTTATATGTTTTGAAATATTGTTCTGAATGTTAAGTTTACTTTCAAATTTCAAATAAAAGACAGTAATAAGTTCATCTAGCGACTTTGAGCGTGATCTGGAAGGCGACCAAAATATAGAGGACCACGCCAGAATGACCCTTTTTTTACTAAAGAATTTTTTCTCGCTCTATGCTGCAGACGGAGAAATGCATGTGAGAAAGTATGTGCAATGGTTTTGCACCACTAGTTTACACTAGTTCATCCTTTTATTTTTCAACGGGAATGCTGAATTTATTCGACGTAAATTTTTTAAAATTATTATTACTATTGCAATCTCTTTAGAGAGTACGTGTTCCTAGGTTCCGCCGCTGCTTGGAGTGCTGGTCCCTCCTTACGATTTGTCCTTGGCTTTCGAGCCCTGACCTGCCGGTCTCACTAATTCCGCCGAGTTTTCGCTCCCTGCAGCCCGGACCGCGCGCTCTGCCAAAACTCGGTCAGTGGCAAGACTGCGTTGGCAAAGCATCCCGTGCTTGCTTGCTAATGACGTATCCTTGGCTGCTGCGGACCACAGAGCGGCTATTTTGTTCCAGACGATTACGTTCTATTTAAAAATTGCATTTCTCGTGTACTCTCTGCGTAGCTGCGGAATGATATTTTCTCTTGCTTCAATATCAAATCGCTATTATCTCCAAACCATTTATTCAACAAAAAAAAATTATTTTTTTTGCGGATAAAATATTTATAATCTTTCCTGAGCCCTGACGAAGAACTAATGACGTTTGAAACGTCGGTGTATACTTATGATTTATTAAACTGATCTCATTTCAAGATCATTTTCCCGATATTAAAATATTGGTATATTATTGAGTCGAGGTTAAATAATATTCAAAATATGAGAGCAGCCAAAGATGGAAAAATATCATTCCTCCACAACGTTCAATCTTCAGTATTCACCCTCGTGTCATGATTCATCCGTCTCGGGGAGATGTATCGGGTATCTTTGTAACCGTGTCGTAAGAAAAGAGGCATCATATCATCCTCTACCTCCATCTTTGACCCCTTCAAGACAATGAAACAAGAGTTAAGATATCGAATGATACGAAAATTAATTTTTTGCTCATCTTTTATTCATATCTAACTCGCTATCATATGACCACCTTATGAAAAGGTAGTAACAGCTATATTATCTTAGCCATAGCGGAACGAAAACACACTCACTATACGCTACAGTGCCACAGATCACCAATGTATGGTGTATATTGTAAACTATGGAAATAAACAATAACGGTAATAAATTAATGAAATAAAAATAAATGCAGTCCCGAAAAAGATTTTCTTATTGATATCGTCTCGAGCTATTTAAACGAACATGGCGCAGAAAAATCAAACTTTTGGGAATCAATAATTTTTCCTATTCGTTCGATTCATTTTGGAATATAAATTGATAAGAGTACGTATTGTTTTTAATATAAGTATTAAACCCGCCCCTGCAGCCCTTAAGCATTGATGTTACAGGAGAGTAACTTAGTACATTATCCCCCACGTGGTCATACGCAGTTCGCAACTACTTCCTGACAATAAGGTTTATTTATTTAAAAGTATTTACAAATATAAATAAATGTTCGTCTGGGTCCTTCACTCCACGCATTCAAGAATCGCTCTCGAGATTCGATATCTAACCTTGTCGACTTTTATCGCGAGGACGATGTGAATCCCGATAACGTCATGGAGAGCCGCACGAGACATAACGAGTAATCGCTCAATTCTTTAGCACCCAAAATAACCTTGCTTTTATGAACGAAAAGTCATTACAAGCTTGCGGTTTCAAATATTGTCATATGGCTGTCAGAATGTAGGTGTTATCCTCAGTTGTCTTTTCAAATGAGAATTAGCGTAACATAAGGAACGTGAGATCAAAATATACAACATATTATTGTATTGTGTTTTATAGGGAGAACGGAAAAGTATAGGAGGAATAAGTTTTTATGTAAATAAAAAAATTGTCGTGTTAATTATATTATTACAAAAATTCTCTAAACTCTTCTCACTCACAGAAACGTAATTGTAATATTTTAATGGAAGTGTGGATTTCAATTACGTATAATCGATAACGCGCGATAATGGACGATATAAAAAAACGCCATTCTCGATATATTGGGCTATGGCTATCGAATTCATTCGAAATCCAACAATATAACAATAATTCAAAATAATGTTTCTTTCGATTACATCTTCTTATACATATGATTTCTTTTATATGATTGGAGCAGGTAATGGTGACTGTTTGTTGACGTAATTCAAAATGAAAATTATTTATGAAGTCTCACAAACCATATATTTATTTATCCTACATTTATTATAAATATATGGTTGGCGAGACTACGCAAATTAATTTCTTTTTAAATTATTCCATTCTTATATTCGCGAAAATAAAACAAACATTTTGTTGTTTGGACTATTTATTTTTGACGACTGTGGGAACCGCGCGGATGAGAGAGATGCAACCCGATAAACGAAGATGAGAAGAGATGTGGGATAAAAGGGTAAAGGAAGGCAATAACATACTATAGCTTTTTAGATAGTCGTTTTCACTTTGAATTTGATATTCTTTAATTAAAATTAAGGTTGATGAACTATAAATTTGTTATTAATCAATTACACTGACTGTTGAAATGTGGGTTGCTGGCACAATAATGCAAATATTCTTTGAAAGATAAGTATAGCGGTATAAAATATAAATGCTATATAGGTATAAATATTGGGAATAGAATTTGAAATAGGGAATCGAGGTACAAAAATCGAAATATTTTGGAATCAGCTCGTCACTAGTATTTTTGGAAAAGACTTCACACTTCACGAGTTGTCGAAGACATAGAGAGCACATTTCAAAAAAAAAAAAAATTCACTGGGTGGAATTGGGGGTACTGAAGGATTTGGAATACCCCCCAGCCTGGGATCCTCCACGGAAATTTTTTGGAATTTCCGTAGTTTCAATTCACAGAAATATTTTTAAGCCACAAGTCGACGAAGGCACCAAACATTTGTAATCGCATCAGAAACTTTGTCATTCGAATTGTTTGAAATGTAACTAAAATGAAAACATTAGTTGAATTAAGAGTTGCTTTTTTTTCATTTTTGGTTCTATTTTTAACCCAGCCTGTCGACCTCACGGCCATTACCTGGACTTTTCTTCCTCTCTTTCGATCTCGATAATCTAGTGTGTTTTTTGGTCACTTCTATCTCCCCTTCATTTTATCTGCTATTAATTAGAGTTCTCCTGTATCCTTTCGTCCTATTCTTTCTCTTCTTTCTCATTCCTTTGTATCTTTTCTTTTTCTCATCATTGTGGTTGTTCTCCTGATTTATTGCCACAGATCTTTTGAGATTAAAAGACGTCTTAACTTTTTCCTATCTACAACTGGCATTGCGTCAAAAAAGTCCATTTTCTGATTTTGTTTTTATAATTTTTGCCGAAACGCGTGGGTATAATCTCAAAGTGTTTACTCGAATTTTGTCCATACATTAGGAAAAAGTTGCGGATACAGTAGAACCTTTCTTAACCGGTCTGGTTGGGACCGAAACCCGGGCCGGTTACCCGTTTGTCCGGTTAATCCGAGGTTCCCGTGAAAAATCTGTTTTCGTTCAGAAAGAACCTTCAATTTCATCTGATAATCACGAATAAACAAGCAAATGAGTCGTCATTGCAACTCACTTTATTGTACTGCATATACTTACATATATGAACACGAAAAAATTGATTCAAAGAAAAATACTCTGATGCAAGAGAATAACCAAACTGGAGAACTGTGCAGTTCTGTCCACCACACCACAGACACATTGCTCGCCTAACGTCACGTTCCAGGAACTCTCCAGGAAAGGTCCGTCACACAATCAATGCTTGAGTCACTACCTGTCAGCTATTATTATACGCTGAAAGAGAGAAAAAGGGACTGTTCCACGGTTCAGGCCGGTGAAACCGAGGAGCGGTTGATCCGAGGCCGGATAACAGGGTACTACTGTATAGTAAGAATTGAAAATGAAATTAATGTACGAGTAGGAAGCAACTTCGTAAAGATGACGAAAACAAAAATTAATTACTTTGATAACATTACATCTATAGGATGGTGTTTGAGGGGTCTTCTNGAATTGAAAATGAAATTAATGTACGAGTAGGAAGCAACTTCGTAAAGATGACGAAAACAAAAATTAATTACTTTGATAACATTACATCTATAGAATGGTGTTTGAGGGGTCTTCTACGAGTATGATCAGTATTGTCGTGCATATTTATTTACTTTAGCTTCACTTCATACAACTTTACACCGATTTAAATATACAACTATACAGCAAATTAATTAATGCCCCACCTCGTCTCCACAGTCACGAGGCCCATTTTCTTCTTCTCATAATCCCTTTATGTACTTCGATGTGACACGTACTAATCCTATAACACCTACAAACTCTTCAAATAATATTTAAAAAAATTATTACTTCCGTCCTCTCTCTCGTATCCAGTTTATCCACTTTTCGCCATTCCTTTAGGAACCATCCCCTTTCTACCTTGTACACTCCTATAATAAGCGGTAGCAGTTGTTGTCTCCAGTCCAGAAAGACATTATTTTATTATCAGTTCTTTCGATTTAAATCATTTTTGCACAAAAATTACTTCGAGATAAATAATTTAATACTTACAATATTTTGATGCACGAATACCTTTTATTTTGTGTTTTTACGAATACAACGTTTCGGGTCTAATGTTTGAGTCGTCCTCAAGTGTAACAAATTATAAAAAGGTAAATAAAACAACAATTATACATATTAAACGTAAATATAAACTCAAAATATGTTTAGATAAAAAGAAAAATCACACAAACATGTTATAATATTGTACTGTAAATACTCGATAGTTAAAAGTATTCGTGTGTATTACATAATGGACGCTAATAGTAAAACAACACCACCTTTTATTTTCTCTCATATTTTGTTTCATTTATTCATCACCAACACATTTCGTTGTCTTCAACAATTGTCATTACAGGGATCAAATATTATCCATTTCTTCTAATACTTAATTTTGTTTCGCTTTATTTGTATGAAAGATAAAATATTTCGTTCCCTATTCCTTAAATTTAACGCATCAATTTTCTTATATTTTCTCTATTATCGCGAGATTATTTGTGTGTGTGTGAGAGAGGAGAGGAGAAAGTAGAATGGACTCCTAATCTGCGCCTGAGTCCGAGTGACAGGAGATGACAACGACGCGTGCCACGCACTGGTGCTTGAGGGACCTCGCGCAACAAGCTTATTATTTACGACTGCCACCCCTCCCCCTCCCCTACCCCTCCCCCACTCTCTACCTGCAGCCATTCACTCCCACTCGAACGCAAGAGGCAAGTTCCTTCCGCTCGCGTTGCGTCAGATTCCGACTCCCCCCCCCACCCCCTGACCGTGACCGCGGAGGAAGCTGCGAAGGGCGACGAAGGCAAAGGGTTGGCGAGTGGCGAACAGCGCAGGTCGCTCCGAAATACGGACGGACGGATGGGGACAGTGAAAGCCCTCCGCTCCACCCCCGTGCACCCTCGATCCACTACCCTCCCGCCCACCGCTGTGACGGTGCGCGGCGCGCGCGCCTTGGGTCGATACGTCGCTTACCCCCTCTGCCCCTCTTCCCCTCTCCCCCTCCCTAAACGCCGTCGCTCCAAGCGCTCTCTGTCAGCCGGGTTCAGTCGCCGCGTTCAAGGACAAGGCCAGCGGCGCGCTGAAAATTCCCCGAGCAGGCGCGAGCGCGGCCGAACGCGGCGCGAACGCAAGCCGTCTAGGTCAGGCAGTCGCGCCCGGCACTCCGACCGCGTCGCATCTCCAGGTCGCTCTCGCTCGTCCGTCGCGGTGTTTCGTGACTCCAGAGACACAGAGGTGTGAGTTGTGAGTGCGGGAGTCGAGTCGGTGTATGCTGTGAGTGGATCGCCGGCCGCAGCCATGCAGCCGGGGGTGGCCGCCGCCGCCGTGCCGGCCGCCGGCGCGCGCGATTGTCGTTTGGCCGCGTCGGCCGCCGTCGTGTCTTCGTCGACGTGCTCTCCGCCCGGTGCCTCGGCCGCGTCGTCCGCCATGCGCCCGCCGCCGCCTCCGGGCCCGCCCCCGCCACCCAAGACGCAGACATTGCAGCAGCACCCGGCGCAGCAGCCGGCGCTGCACCACTCTGGTCCGCGGTCAGCCCCCATGCACCACACGCCGCCGGCCGCCGACGCTCCGCCACACACCCCTGGAGGCGGCGGAGGCGGGGCAGCCCACGAGGAGCCCTCGTCCTCCATCCCGGACCTGGGTGAGTGTCCGCGCCGCCAAGGCGTATTGATCGCGCGAGTGCACGTGCTGGGGGTTCGGGGTTCGAGCGCCCTTGAGTGACGGAACGCGAGGTCGCACGTGCGAGTGACTGCAGGAGGCGCCCGCGAGCGTCGACGGCGCGGTCACTGCTCCGCCACGCAAGGTCTCGCGGGGTCATTGGCTCGCGCCACAAAGAGCGACCGCCACCGCCCCGCCCCCGCCCCTCACCACCGCCAAGGCCAAGTGCAACCTCGCGCAGCGGCTCCGACGCGCGGATCCTGGGATCGTCGCCCGCGTGGGGTCAAGGCCCTTCGGCCAAGGGCAGCGCCCTCTGCTACATCACCCAAAGTTCCTCGAGTGTCAGTGTTTGCTTCGCTCGGTTCGCACGTGCGATCCACGTGCCCAGTACGTGGCGCACCTGACGGTCCTCCGCGGTGGACCCCCGCCGCTGCATATTGATCCCGTCGGTGCGTTTCCGCCCCCGTCCTCCCCCGCAGGCGGCGCTGCCTGCGCAGGGGTTTTTCACCCTCGGTTCGTAGTAGTCGCGGCGGCGGCGGCGGCGGCACCCCAGTGCCACGCACCGTCTCCATGGAAACTCCCTCGTTTCCCGTGCGAGGGTCGCTGCCCGCCACCCCCGCGCTCCGTTCCCCGATCGCGGCGCCACCCCCGCGTGCGCCCTATCGACCGTCACGTGGCGGCACGCGTGGCGGAGGCGGCGGGGGCGGCATCCCTCGATTCGGCTGTACCACGCTGCCACCCCCGCCCTTGACACTACTCCTCTGCACTGCGGCGGCCGCCCTTCGCTCTCCACTATACTCTTGAGCCTCGCCCCTTCTGCCTGAGGCAATGCTTCCACGACGTCTGACCTTCACTTTCCGTTTCGTCATAAGCTTTAGAGAAAGGCCGACTCTCCATTTCTATTACGACGCAGTGATTCATCTTCCTACACGATTTCTATGAAATGTTTACAAACAAAGTATTCCACAGGTGAAGATTCCTTAGGTCTCACCTCATTATTCCTAGTATTTTCCACGGCTACGCAACAATCCTTTTAAAATCCCGTGCTTGTGTTACAACCCACCGCAGTTAATAGTATTCTTTGGATACAACTGAATTAATGGACTTGTCCATGAGTCGTGTTTTCCCGTTCATAACAGCTCTGCGCCGAACGGGGGACTAGTCTAGTGCATTGCGGTTAACCTTGAATTGTTTACAATGTCACTCTGGCCACGCGCCTACCTTATTATAGAGAGCAAATAATGTGCCCTGATATCGCGGAGGATTTCGTTGGATCATGTTTGACCAGATTCCTCAGGGATGTGTTCCGTTGTTAATGATACTCTAGATCGAATTGCGGAGGTTCGAGGGACGGGTGTGTGACTTTTCCATTTGCTGTCGAGATGAATCACTGCGTCTATCGTACGTGATACGCTCGTAGCAATTTTTGATGTATAATGTCGTTATCAATTTGAATGAGATATTACATGAATTATCAATTCTGATTTGTTATTGAAATTTTTTTAAACAAAATTAGTAGTATTAATAAAATTGTATTGCAACAAGTAATAAAAATCATCTCAAATTTTCCATTAGAGGTGTCAGATTGAAACAAACATCTGTTATTTATTTACAAACTATTACTGGAATACGGCTATTTTTTGTTTAATATCTATCCGATTCGATATGTCGGTATCTTTGGGAGTGAAATCATCCTATTTGTGATGAAAAATCGTCTATTTTGTTTCTTCTAAAGTGATATAGTGTGACAGCCAAATTCGTACAAGAGTTGCAGTATTCGAAGAATGCCTATTTCTTACGAGAATATCGTAGACCAATTTTTTAATGAAATTATTTAAACTTTCATTTGTTTGTAGGAGTGACGTTCGTAATAAAAAATAAACCTGAGAGCCATAGCTGTTGACACAGTTCAACTAAGCTCCTTGCCTGTTCCAGTACGCAACAGTGTCTCCAGTATCGATTTTACGTGAATTTCCTCTATCTATAGCTCACCGCCTGAGTAATCTGACGTGACGAATAGCAATGTTTACATGTTTCCACTTATCAGATCTAGATGCAACACACCATTTCGGTAATTTAGATACGGAAAACCGATTTTGTAAGTTCTTCGAATTCTCGGAAATTTCTGTTCTTTCGCGAACTCTCCGCAGTATCACGACGTTTGAATAACAAGTGACATAAGGAGGAAGAATATTTTCTGGTGAACATGCTCCTGTTATACTTCATGAGTAAATATTATATTCCAGTAAAATCCAGCAAATCGATTAAATTACAAACAAAAATTCAGCTTATATTTTTGTTCTTCATTTAGGCACGAAGAGAACAAGTTTAACTAGTTTATAAAATATACTTTTTTCCTTCAATTCCTGCTGTTTAGATATTAATAATTTATTCTTGAGATATTTTCATTGAATATCATTCGCAGAGAATAATCTAAAATCAGGTATTCTTTTGCATGTACAAAGGATTTATTTGATTTTATGACTCACATTTATCGGTAACGCGGGAAGATATTACGTATTGAAAATACAGAACACTTACGCACCTGAGACTGGATAGTGTTGGCCATTGTTTTGTGCTATTATTGGTAATGTTATTGAGGGCGAAGTTAGTTTTGGAATACTGTAAGAGTTGAGAATCTTACCGCACGCGCAACTTATTTCTCGAAAGGATAGTAACATTTGTTGTAAGTCCCTGACACTTAGCACTTTATTAACTTCTTTCGTTTTTCTTTTCTTTTTTTCTTCTTCTCTTTCGTTTGTTTGGAATTTAATTTTTTTATAATGTTTTAGGCCTAATTTATAGTACATAATTTTAATTTTCTTGTATTAGAAAGACGGGAGGGAGAAGAGTAATGATATTTTAAATAATAAATAATGAGAAGTTAATAATATTTTGTAGATAATAATTTTTTGACCACGTGCTTTTAAATATATGTTCGGGACATGGAGATTTAATTCTGTTCGGAATATTTGTTTCTTGTCCTACATTGGACACAAGGAAATAGTTTATAGAATTTTGTGGAGAAATTAATGAAATGGTCAAATATAGCGCGATTTTGTAGTTTATGACGAATTTATATTAAAAATCACATTTCTATTTAACACACGTCCACGGATGGAGGGATTATGCAATGTCACTGTTATTTCATCATCTCGTAATCTTTACGTAAGATAAGTACCATATGTTTTTCCTTGTTATGTTACACTAATTAATTTTTTTATAACATATATATTTATATAATTTATGATACAATTTCGTCACAACATTCGGAATCGTTTATCCCACCCTCGAGCGTAGAGAGGTTGCCCAAAAGATAGTTTATCTGGCGACATGAATGTTTCGTTTTTTCTTCATGTTCAAAATTTCATTTATTGATTTACATGAAAAATAATGGGTTGCGTATTCCTCCCACTTTGTAAAGAAAATGAGGTCAATAAATTGCCAAGGGATGCTTCTATGTTATCTGTTAACCCTGAACTATGAAATTAATGCAACGGTTGTAAATTCGTAAAATCAATCTTTGAGAATTTATATTATTATACGGTTGACTTAATCGTTCCATATTATTGAAAGTTATTTTTCGTCATTGTTTAATTGAGTTACATATTTTCAAAATCGTGCTGATACGATTGAATAGAAAAAGACAATGTAAAATTGGTAGTTTATTATTCTCTCTAATAGAAAAAGGGCATGTAGGATGGATATAAGCGAAATGTGAAGTGATTAGTTCGCTCGTCTTTGAGACGGCGGTTCCAACCTCGACTCACCTATAAATAAACTAGGAAAACTCTTTCAACACATCCCTATCACCACCTACGATTTACCCAAGTGAAGTTTATCGTGATGGGATAATGACGACGAACTGGGAATCGAACCCGGGACTCCTACTTTGTTCGCAGGGGTGTTAACCACTACACCACCCGTTCGCCTTCCACAACTGTACACCATTTCCACCCAGAGCTATAAATGCATTTATCGTAATAGCATCCATAGAACCTCACAGGACACGGGACGAACTCCATGTAATCTCTCAGTTGAAAAACCGGACAAATCAGCTTAGCTCATAGCGATTCGTCAAAGCCACTATTCGAATGCTATGAAACCTTGTATGACGTTCTCTTTCAACTGTTCCACACAGAATCTCAACGCGACAACGAGGTTGAAATGGAGGAGATATAAATAGACGTATTCTGGATGAATGCGTGTATAAATAGTATTCCATTCCAGTATGTAGTTGACATTATCTCACAAATTTTTTTTCCATAATTTTGGATTCGTAGTCTTATAACATCTTTCAATCACGTTTTTGACAAAATGATACAATATCATTTAATGCGATAACGAATTAGAAATCTATAAAAAATCGAAAAAACAAAATTAGGGTAGATGAGAAATATAATTGAGATGAAAACCGCTAGATCATTATGATTTCCGTGCGCTAAATTCGATTTTCTTATAAATTAGAATATTACAGATTTTCAAGGTACATAAGAATTTGTATCTTTGCTGACTAAAAGTAAAAACTTACAAGATATTGCACTGTGTGGAATCATAAGTGACTAGTGCTGACTTTTATAGTCCAGTGAATGTTATTTCTCTAGCAAGGGAGATGGGATGTGGTAACGACGACAGATAACCATTCGATAGTTTCTTGTACTTCTGTACCGAGAACAATAAAGTTGAAACCTTAACCAAGAAATATGGGCTCATTTAAAAAAATCTTAGATTTTATAAGATACCCTGGAAAGTTGTCCACCAGTTTAAAAACAATTATTTTTAAAAAAAATCTGGATAGCTTAAAAAAATAATTTTAGAAAGGTACATACCGAAAGAAAGTTAAGACGTCATCAGTTATCCCTCTTCGTTTTCACCATTGTTCTCTTTCGATTGAGTGATTCGGTTGTGCGTTATCGAGAAACAAACATAGAAACATTGATTATGACTAATGGATTAGCAAAACTTTGATAACTGAATTGTTCTTGACCCAATTCCTGAAGATCTGAAGTGATCTCGAAGATTTTTTTTAGCATTTAAATGCTTCCTTTTCGATTTAAAACGAAAACACTACTGAGCGCAAAATCCTTTTTAGTGAGTCGACGTTTTTAGTTGTAGGGAAATGTTTGTTTCTGGAGGGCACAGGATGATAGAAAACGATGAAACAGTCTATTCTGTGAGACATCGTTCCACTATCGGGCGAATCCAGCCAAAATGCATTTATGAAAGCAAAAGTATTTGTTTTGTTATCAGCGTAATAGTTGCATTTGCGTGCACTTCTGAATACAATGACATTGGGCTGTATATACAAATCCTTTACCACATGGGGCGAAATGTAATGGAAGGGATAAGTAGTGACAATGTAAATCCCGGCGATGTTTACTAGGAACCGGTTTATAGATACTGCAAATAAAATACAAAAAATTATTGAACGAGTTGAAGGCGCTCCTTTATGTANGGTTTCTAGATACTGCAAATAAAATACAAAAAATTATTGAACGAGTTGAAGGCGCTCCTTTATGTATTTTACGAAGTTAAGTCAGATCCGCCACTGCTACCATGTGACCTAATAGAGGTTTTTTAATGTTTGAACTGCGCATTAGCACATGCTGCTGTCGCTAACTTCGCCGAAAAAAATAAATCAACAATGTGTTTAAACTAACAACAAATCTACCTGGTGTAGGAATAAGTGAGTGAAGGAAGTCTACTTATAAAGAGAGGTTATTGTATTCAGTGGTGAATAGCAATAGACAAAATAACCGTTGTCTGAATCACCAATTTCTTCAGGACTTCACATGGTGATTCACCGTTCCTAGAAATAATTCATGGCTTTGAAAAATCGTTATTTTCTTCGTAATGTATTCTTTCAATATTAATATAAGTGCAGGTGTGTGTTGTTAACAAAGACCTAGTCGAAGACCTTCACCTTACCCCAATCAATTACGCAAAACAATTTTCTTTAATTGAAAAGAAAAGACACTTGTGCACAAAACAATTTTTCGGGTTTGTCATAAACCTGGTCAACAGATTCACCTCTGGAAATTTAAAATACATCTTATTAATTCTTATCATTAATTCAAAATGTCTATGTGGTTTTATCCATACAACTACAGCATTTGTTCAACGTACCATTTGCAATCCACGCATTTTGAGGAATATCTGGCGAACTGCATGAACTTACAAACTTTGTTACAGATAGGTGGTACGTTTCTGCTCTGACCAGGAACTGTTCCTAACTCGTCCCGTAATAGGTCAAGATCTTGTTCCCCCAATCCTTTTCAGATCTGGTTTACGCCTTTGATTGGCGTAAAATTGATTTGTCAATTTTATTGTTTCAATATAATGAATAATCTTACAATCTAAAAAGTAACATTCATTTAAATTTGACAAATAAATATGATAATATTTAGAACAATAATTTTAAATAAAGAAGGAAAAATTATTTTTTACTATTAAACCCCTTCGGATCAATTGAGACCCTAAAAAATTATTTTTTAATCTAAATAACTATATTAACTAAGTAAATATCGTAATAATTTTTTCACGATTTAGGTCTCGCGCTAATTATCGCTTTTGAAACTTTTCTTTAAATGTTTTTAAAATAACAAAGATGAAAATTAAACTAATCGTGAATAACGTGATACGTGCTGTTATTAATACTGATTTATCGATTGTTAACAGGATGTTGAAGTTGAAATATCTTCTATATAGACGAGCCCACTTCATATCTCTCTCTTGACGCACTCCAGTCTGTGCTTTCCGAGTTGCCGAAGCGAGCGCATGAAGGTCATCGATGCTGCCCTTGCCCGGTGCGAGACCTTGGCCCGTAGAGCTGTCGCACGCGCCCGCCTCCACCCTCCCCCACCCCCTTCACTCTTCACCCCGCCCCTACACCACTCTTCTTACTGGTGCTGCCCTTGGCGCGTTTTCCATCTCTCTCCCTAATCTTCGCCCCGCTCCTCTCTACTGCAGTCGCCGACCGGACCACTGAGCTTCCACACACCCACACACCGGCGGCAACTGTCCTTCACTTCGGTTAGGAAACCCTTTCTCCCTTTCTCGAGCTGCCTCAGGGATGACCAACGGACATCGATGTGTCCGTGCAACGATACCGATTTACCTGTAGTATCTGTGAGTACTTCAAAATATTGATCTATAATATAATATCTATCTACTACCAAGTATCTACTACCATCCCCTTTCTCCGGATTTCCTTTGCTTTTATATACAGGCCCTGTAGGTACTTGCCTACGGGCAGCGGTGTCATTAATACTATTGTAATAATTAAACTCGAATTTAGAGTTATTTTATCAGCCATGATTGATAAACATACAAGGAAACTGGGAAGAAAATTATACAGAGAGAGAGGACGAAAAGTCTGCATCATGAGGCAAAGATTAGCATTCGAACATTTGCCACTTCACTGCTTGGACTTTGCCCCATTGTCGTCTGAATAAACCTGACCTTCCCAATCACCTCATGATCCAAATGCAGAACTTGGAGAAGCTAGAACAACGTTCTTAAGGACAATGTGAAGATATAACATTTTGAAAGAAAGAGAGGGTGCTGAGAAAGTAATTATAATATTTATTATTATTACTATATAAAATTTGTTGAAAATATTGGTATTTGCTCTGCCCTGTATGTTACAACCAAAGATATACCCCTGTTAAATAACATATTTTCTCTCACGTGAAGACAATACGGCGAAAATGGAGATTATCATCACATCCAACTCACAAGGATGTATCGTATCTTTGCCCCAAGCGCCACATTTGCCCCGCTCTGTTCTAAAACCCATCAAAAATCAATACAAAAGTGTTGGTCAAATTCAGTTACATCAGTGCAGGATAAACTTCATTTCGTTTTAATGATACCGACAGATGAATTAAAGTATCATTCATTAACATTCGAAGCAGTAGTGTAAACTATGGTACTTTTATTAAAACTCCAAAATAATTCTTCTCTTGCATATTCTTTCCTCCTGCATGCGCTATATTTATTCTCTCTAATCTGAGACTCCATTTCAGGAACTCCATGAATCACAAAGGAATGCTTTATTTTGTTAATTGTAAGTCTAAAATTCAGTACTGTTCGGAACATGACACATTTCTTAAATATTAGTGTACGTACTATAATTATGTTAACTATATAGTGAACATATATATTTTTCCAATTTTATATATATANATATATATATATATATATATATATATATATATATATATATATATTGAAAAATAATACAAAATCAATATTGTTGACTTCAAGCACTCGTACCCTAATTGATTTTTTAAATTAATTCTGTAAATCTGCATATTATAGAGTTATAATATATTCGTCATTTTATAGTTTTTGTGTATTGATTGAAGTTCCCGTGCAAGGAGTGAAAAACAAGAATTGGGGGGCCAAGGAAATGTAAATGGGGGTCCACGATAGTGGATCTCATTTAAGCAGTTCGTGACCTTAATTTTGGCTTTCCATGAATGGATTAATCCACATACAATGTATGTTATGTGTGTGTCATACCTGTTACTTATCCCGTATTATGGAATATCGCGAGAAAATTTTTAATTGCTTTTCCATCTTCATACCTGGTGGAAAGGGATTTCAGCACAGTTACCATTCTCCTAATGAAAAAGAAGAAAATAAACGGACTGGACATTACTGACTGAGGAGATTTGAGATTCAACCTAACTAAACTGATGCCAAATGTTGAAAATTTGTATATAAAGCCTCAGGTTCATCCCTCCCTAAAAGCAAGGAGCATTTATTTTTTGCTTAGTTATTTTATGTAATATATACTAAATTTTAATTTGGTAGGTGTTTATTTGAATTTAATTAATAAATGTATAAAAAATATGTTTTTCATGTTTTTCACACTACTGTTAGAAATTTAAATTTTTCAGAGTAGCACTACATCTGCTGTCAAAAACAAATTTGAAGTTGATGAACTTGAAAAAAAATCAATATTAGGTGAGCAGGGGGTCTACTCAAAACCGAAAAACATGGCAAGTGGTCCACGAAACCAAAAGAGTTTGGGGACCTCTGCACTGTAGCCATCTTGCCTTGGCTAGTGAGTTGTCACCCCTTTTGTTGCTAGTGCGTGGCGGAGCGATCGCTTCGCCTTTGTTTCACGGTGGTTCCCCGTTTGTCCTTCACCGGCAGCGCGTGCACGTTTTTTAAGCAGGGAATCGCTCCAGTGCGGTGCGTACGGACGAGGAAAATGAGATTCTAAATCTAGAGAATATACTCAAAGGCATGTGAGTTTACTCCGGAAAATGTGACCTGAGAAAAACAAAATACATGAATGGGAACGCACTGATTTTATTAGTTTATTGTAAATTATATGCCACAAATTAGTTCATTGTCCCCATCGAAGTCAGAGGCAGTTTGTAACTGTTCTCTTGACAATAAATTACTTATTTATTTATTATTTATTTCCAGTCTGTCTTGATGTTGGTACAGTGCTCGTACACAATGTAGCCAACGCCAAGATAAGTGTACCTCGCGTTATGTTGGCAGTTCTTGCGGATATCTTTAAACTTATATCTATCGCCAACATCGTCCTTCAATTCAATTCATTTGCTCTCGTGGAATAATGCGGGGAATAAATATTATATTGTGCCTTAGTTTGTTGAATCTGCAGTTCAGCGATCTGCGCACTCCGTGACGTCACGAAAATC
>NNCF01126804.1:587337-605794 GCA_002313205.1 Laupala kohalensis
GCACTTAAATAGGACCCCTAGTTTTCGTAGTTTTGCATTTAATTCTTATGTACTGTGAACACTATACTATTTGCTGAGGTATTATAAACTAGTCTAATTTATTTTTTCTTTTAATTGACTTGTTATAACGATAAACATATATTCCATGAAACACTATTGGTACATTAGTTGAAATTGATGATTAATTTTGACAATTATTATTGATAACGACAAGAAGTAGAATTATTTTTGCGAAGAGAACGAGGTTATTCGAACGTTATTATTTAAGATCCTCGCTTATCTAATTGCAAAGTTTTACACAGTTCTATTTTTCGTGAATGATTTTTTACTTGTATTGTTAGGTATTTATATATTATGTATAAAATTAAATTCGTCATCGGCCTTTTCTTAATACAACTAATGCACACACTACTTACGCTACGAGTGAACTAATGCACTGCAGCGAGTCAATGGAAAAGCAACAGTTTTGTCGTAACCTGTAGAAATACATTGCATTGCTCAAAAAAACGTTTTCCAGTTAGCGCTACAAAAATTACTTATTGGTCAGGTTTCTCCTTCATTTCGTCATGGCTATGCGTTATGTCACCTGTCTCATTCCCCCACACATTGGGGGAGGAAATATCCCCTCACTAATTTTTAATAAAATAAATAATAAATACTTCAACCATATCTTTAATTGACTTATCATTTATAAATTAATCATCAGCTGTGTAAAACAATATTAAACATTCATATTCCTTTTTTTAAATTTCGAAGATATGCATCGGATTTCAATTTAGCGGATCTCACTGTGAGCATTGCCAGAGTTCTTGTTGAAGGATGATTTGTTGAACAGTTTTCTTTCCGAGTGTCACGGTCGAATATGATTCAACAACTTTTACCCGAGTTCTCTTCTACTAGACCGAACAGTTAAATTTCAAAAGTAAAGACTATATACTCTCGATTAACGGCACTGAAGTCGCCAAGAATTCCTACACTATATATTACATGAATGCTCGACCAAAAGTTGTCACGATTGCTCCTAAATTGTAATATTTTATCTTATATCAGAATATATGGCAAATAAACACATGTGCTGTCCTGTGATTCTTTTTTAATTAAGTCCAGTAAGGTCTCAACTTAATCAAACGACGGTAATGTACAACGAAGATACTGAATTATTTTTTGTATAGGTCAGAATCCAATACCGATAAATAATTTTTACCGCCTTTAATTCAGAGTATTCTACTGCAGAAGTTAATGTGTGTCAAAGTAATCGAAAAGATGCTTTGCTTTCGAGAGGAAGTTGTTCACTTTATGTAAACCTCTATTACGTACCTGTTCGGAGAGCCGAGTTGTATTTGAATATTTGATTCCTGACCTCGACGATTTGTAACGCGGACGGATGGATGGATGGATGCAGCGGGTAAATGTAGATTCACCGTTGAACAGGTTTCTACTCCCCATTCTTACGTTCGTTCTGTTTTCGCCTAATACTTTGTTTTTAATTCAAGAGAGCCAATCGTCACTTTTGTTACTGATGTTTTCTGTCTTGATTATAGATAGGTTGTTTAGTCAGAAGAAAGAAATCTGTTAAATTTTAATCGAGCTTATTTTGTGGAATATCATTTCCTAGGTCGCTTTTACTTCGAAAGAAATTCAGTATGGCCATGGAAAGTAATAAAACGGACTACTAAAATCTGTGTAAAATGACGACTTCATTGGATTAGAATATAACTTCCTTTTCTTTTGTAGATTTCCACTCCTACATGGAAACATGAGCACAGGGCTTTTTCATTGTATTTTTCTCTGCCTGAACATTTGGTAGAACTTTAGTATACTTTATTTTCAACTACTTCAGTATTACTACTTTCGTCCTCGCAATAAATACGTATGCATTTTTATAATTATACATTTTATAATTTTAGTTGCAGCGCCGAAACGTTTTCGATTTCATGTGAATTATAATGTGTAAGTGTGAGCATTGAAGAAACTCGTTAGCAGGTACGCCCAAAGAAACAAAATTGACAAAAATTTGGAGTTATTTCAAAACAGCAAGTTTAAAGTTTTTTTTATGAAAACTGTAATTTAAGTTAATAAGTTATTTACGTATAGAAATGTTTTAAATTGCAGTTTAATGAAGTTATTTTTCAAAAATTCCGGAGGAGGGACTCGTATACCCAAGCTCTTAATGGGTCGCTCCTAAAATCAAATCCTGGATCCGCGCCTGATGTCATTTTCATAGTATAATTGCATCTATAATATCGGTTCTGATATATGTTTTATTTATTCTGTCTAATTTTGAGAACTTAAAATAACTTTTCTGTCTCCCCAAAGATGCCAGAATTCAGAAATAGCAATGATGTCATTAATCGTTCGCCTAGCACTGAGGTACAGAACACATCGCCTTTTGCAATGGAGNATGCCAGAATTCAGAAATAGCAATGATGTCATTAATCGTTCGCCTAGCACTGAGGTACAGAACACATCGCCTTTTGCAATGGAGTATTGAGAAATGATGATTTCGTGACAGAGATTAGAAAGAGCCAAGAAATTCCTTTTTTATTTTTTGCGATATAAGGACTGGTGCTGGGGTCACACATGAGATAATTAGCAAATTTCTTAGCTTGCATATTTGTAAATCGAAGTGTAGTGTTTTTGTTTTTAACCCGAACTGTTTCATAACAATTTCCTGTATCTATTAGAATGGGAAAGATACAGTGATTCCGCTATTAGGCTGTCAGCATATTTTCCTTGCAGTTTTCTGCATCTTTCCATACATTTGTCAATCAATGAGTAATGTGCTTTCTCAACTTTAAACTGCCCAATTACAACTTCCAACGTGGTTTTGTTAAAAAGAAAGTAACGTCATTACTCCTTCCGTTTTCAATACATACGATGCATTAATTCTTCAGTTATTATTGAAAGCAGATACTTTTTACCCGTTTCCATAAAGCAAATTATTTAATTTTGCCGAAGTTCGTCAATGCTGACGATATTTGGCTAGTCAAAAAATTGTTTTCTAAATATGTATATGTTAATGTGAAAAATCTAAGTTTTCTACTTTTATAGTGTAACGTCCTTCAGATAACTGTAACCATATATTTCTTCAATTCATGTTATGAATTATATGAATTTAATGATTATTTGATTATCCAGAATTTCGCTTTCCATAATAAAAAAGTAAGAAAAATTCTGTTGGAGTAACGCCTAGAACACTTGATTGACGTCGCGATATTAGGTCATAGAGAAAGAATGCTATATAAATTAACTTAGAAATGGTCAGGGAACATCCAAATCATTTTCTTCCAAACACTTAAGAGAATTGATTGCATTAATTAGTATTAGGAACGTAGTCAGGGTCGAGAGGATAGGTTTCAAAAGATGACTTCTAAACTCCTCCAAAAATTCTTCAAATTTTTAGCGTCACAGAGGAAAGGGAGGGGACAAAATACTGTATCCAAGTGTGAAAAGAAAGGTCTAAATAATTTGACAAGGGGGGGCGGGATGATAAAACATTTCATATTGTGTGTGGCGTACAATGTTAATGACACGTGGAATAATAAATTGTAAATTAAAAAAGGAAAAATTGATAATATTAATAATAATAAAAATAATAATAAATAAAACTTTTAAAATACTATCGATAGTAATTTCATCTACAGGAGCTGTACCGCTAAAACTATGCAAGAATCTCAAAATCCTGGTCATCTCACCTTTTATCATTGAGGACAATGCAGAAATGTGTTATTCTTAAAACTTGCAACATTGTTGGTAAATTTCTTTACTTGCCATAGTATTATTCGTCTTGCTTGTATAAGTCGATGAATAGAATTTAACCGCTATTAAGCGAGCAAAAATCTACATAACAATAATAATAATAATAATAATAATAATAACACACTATTTTCTAAGGTGATAGTTTGAAAGTGACTGGTAAAATTTGAAATATTTCAATTTGAATTTAGTGGGTAGGGAACTAAAGAGTGTTACTTCTTTTCAAATCCCGCGTAAGTCAAGGTCTTAGCTCCTTTGGTCTCTGTTTGTTTATTCGTCCACCCTTTCCGACCGTTGCGAACTAATCTGACGCCGTTAATCGCTGACCACGTTTAATACAGCGGCGCGTCCACGCAACTCGAACGCAGTACTGCTTCCTCCGCGCGGTCCCGAAGGACACCGGCGAACAAAACACTGCCTTGTGGGGCCTCGTGTCACGTGCTCCTCCCCGCTAAAGGGATGGGATGAGGTGGGGGTAGGGGAGGGGATCTGTCCCTTGCACCGGACACAGTGGCCCTGAGAGCGAACGTTCCAACGAACGGCTTGAGAGTGTCAGCCACCGCAACTGCCGCCCCCCGCCGCCCGATCACATAACACTGCTCACTGGAATTGAACACGTGCGAATAATAAATAATTAAAATCTTGCCACCTTTCATGGACGAATAATGTTCTTATTTTTTTTGTGAAGAGCTCACTACGTTTCGACGTGGATTTACGTCGTAGTCAGGTGATCCAGTAAATCCACGTGGAAGCGTAGTGAGCTCTTCACAAACAAATAAGAACATTATTCGTCCATGAAAGGTCGCAAGTTTTTAATTATTTGTTTAATTACATTGCATAATGGACGTTAATAGTAGCAGAATGTGCGAATGATATTAGTCTTCACATTACAATTGGGAAATAGAGGTGTATTCGGTTTACTCACCTTGAAATAAAATACAAATGACAGAACTGAAATTTATTTTCTTGGTGCCAAAGTGGCGTTTGATAACTGATAATTTTGTCATAAGTGACTAACAATGAGAAATGGGAAACTAATATTGATAAAATATCAAAACTAATAAAACAATGTATATTAGAACTAAGAATATACAGATATTTTTTAAATGTTATTAATGATAAATGGGTTTCAGATTTGGAAAAGCTACATAAATAATTAAATGATAATAATTTTCCAAACAAACAGTTTATTTAAGAAAATTAAATTGAATTAACATTTCGCAATGAAAAAGTGTGTAAGCCCTGGAGGGGTGTGGGTCGAATACATGGATTTCGTCCTCTGTGTTATAAAAAGGCGGGACGGGACAAGGGTACGTGTGGGTGGGAAGGTTTCTGTCGGAAGATAAATGCTAAATGGGCTCTAGGACGAGCGTTGCTAATGGAGAGAGAAAAGTTTGTTCATTTAAAATGTATGTACGTTGGTTTATTTGCTTTCTGAATGTAAATTTACTCTAGTAAAATTATGTTGTAATGTTTATTTTCTGTTTCTATTATGTATGTTTGTCCGGGTTAAATGAGTGATTTGAATGTAACATTTGTGTGCGTGTAAATTATACTTTAAGCTGGTACAGAAATTTCTCCCAGTTTGACCAATATGGTGTGCGTCACAGTTCACCTAGAGAGTTAAACAGTATTTTGAAATTTTATTTTTATTTTTTGTGAAATTAGATACAGTGAAACCTCTTTAGTATTCTTGTTACATAATCTTGTATGATAATTTAACAGTATCTTCTATCTACTTGTTTAAATCTAATATTACTCTCGAGAGATATTTACCTAGTTTCTTTAAGAAATTATTCTCGGAGTAGTAGATAACTTTCTATCATTATCAATTTTGTCTTCAAGTTTAATCATTCTCATCTGTTTACTTTCCTCTCAGAGGATTTTGAAAATTGATATCAGAATCTGTTTATTTGGACTATATTGTTACATCACTTGAAATGTGTTTTGTTGATTTTATTAAACAAACACTAGATTTCAATAAGATTCGTAATTTCTTCTTTGTAAAATTATTTATAATGTCATTTTAGTAGTTTCTATTTCTAAATGAATTCGACACATTTTGTTTTTGCTTTTTACATGTGCCAAAAAATTCCTTCAAAATGTCATGCCGATTTTTTAAAAATCTTTTGTTGAAGTGTGAGCATGATACAAGGTAAGAATACTAATCGTAAAAAATAGTTTCGACATCTCTTCAGATCTTTTCTTTTTTGGGTTTAGAAGAGTCTGTTAATTAAATTTAAAAGTATTTACTACATTTAATGAAGGCACTTGAAAATTAATCTTAGAAAGAAACTCGTGACAGTCTACGGGTCGTTTAAGTTTGAAAAGAGAGATTATATCAAAATAATGTCTCCGAGGTTCTAATGTTTGGGGTGAGAGTTCCGTGAAAATACTACTAAATGAGGAAGTAGGGCGATCTTTGGAAAATCTGTAATGTATTGTTTTTTAAGTTTAGGGTGGATTATTTCAATATTTTGGGTACATGCATTGTAGTACGGGAACCAAAGCGTTGGAACCTGTTCTAAAATAGAGCCAAAACATAATACAAGAGTTCTATGTTACCACATATGTAAAATGCTTATTAGTTCGTAGTATAAAACAAAAGGTTGTAATTGTCTTGTCAGTGATGTTTTGAATATGAGGAACAAAGGTAAGGTCACAGTCCATTAGTCCTCCAAGATCTTTAATTAACGTGACGTGAGTAAGACAGTTATTAATTATGTTGTGAGTCAATAATAAATCACGTCTAGTTTTATGAAACGAAAGTAGTGACTTTTCTTGGAGTTAAGTTGGGTGAGATTATTACTCAAGTTTGAGATATTTATAATTCTTTACAATTCAAAATATTGCCAGATATTTTTGATTCTACGAAAATTTTTTGTGTCATCGGAATTAAGACGATAGTAATAACGAAATTTCAGTTTGTAAAAAAACGAAAAAAAATGGGACCAAGATGAGAATCTTGTGGAACTCCTGAAGGGATTGAAAAACTGAATATATGGTAGAGTTGAACTTAATGCACACCTACCAGGAAATTATTTATCCCAATTCGGGACTCTACTACGAGAACCAATGAATTCCAGTTTAGATAAAACTATCGAGTGGATGAATTAGTTAAAGATTCACTGAACTCCAGAAAGATGCCATAGACGTGAATTCCTCGGCAGATACACTGAGGGAACAAATGCAGAGGAACTTCTCGAAATCTTTGGACGTAACATCCCAACTTTAGGATGAGATATCGCAACCTTATGGTATCCCAAGGTTGAGATGTCATATCGAAATATTCGTAGAATTCCCTTCCTTTCCTTGGTTATCCGTCTCTACCTGAAGGAAACGGAGAAACTCCCGGACCAGGATGTGATTTGATTTTTTGTATTTTTTTCTTAACGTGATTCTTTTAACTCATCCCCAATAATCCGGATTGTTTCGTCAAAAGTCTTTGCATGCTTGTTGTGTTGAGAATGAAATTGTTCAAGTACGAACGAACGCTCAGTCCCTGAGTCGGAAAGCGAGTGCTGCTACCGCGGTGCTGCCTTTTCTGCCTGCCCTTGGTAGCGCTGGCCTTGAACCCGCGGCCTGTTTACCGGGGCATCGATCCACGCTGCGCCCGCCTCCCCCGCCCCGTTCCTTCCCCAGGGCCACAGCGGCGTCCCCCCCCCTTTCCCTCCAACTACCTCATCCACCGGCAGCACAAGTCGCTGGCCGCGAAAGGCAAGGGATCGATGTCCCCCCCCCCCACCACCCGTTGTTCCTATGGGGCGCGCATCGGGCGCACTGGGACTCCGAATACACTGAGCGGGATTCATCGCTTAGGAATCTTAGAAATCGAAATTTAATGCATAATTTAAATATCATCATAAACATTAATATCGAAACAGTGGCGGATCTAGACCGGAGTCAAGGGAGGTGGGGAGGAGGGTGTAACCGAGTAGGGATCAGGGTAGCACTTCTGTTTGAAAATCATGGTTTTATAAATACCATCTTTAAAAAAATACATTAACACATCAAACGGATAATCAACAATTAACAATATTATACAGGAACCAAATTTATTAATTGTTTAAAGTGGTAAAGTATGCCATTATCTGTTGAGAGTTCAGGTACAGTGGAGGAGGGTGATTGATATTGGACTCGTTAGCCTTGACCACTTTATCCGAATGTCCGTTGAATTTCGTATTCGTATTCTCCGTAACCGGACGGAGTAAATCAAAAGCAAAGTGAAGCATCGCTCTTTAGAGCGTCAACAGAAGCGTTTCATCTTTCACCTTCTCCTTTCCGAGATAACAGCATTTCAATATTTCATCCAGACAAGAAACAACTTGACTCATTTATTAGCAAAGGGTGTTACTCGACTACTAGAGTCCTGACAATTGACAACGTTGATGCGTCTGATCATGTTAATATAAAAAATATTCGGAGGGAATTGTAAGCGAGTTAAGTGATTGTGCATTATACTACTAGCAGATGGGGTAAAGTAGTATCTGCCATTTAATCCAGGTAAATAAAACACTCTCCCTAAGTAATAGTTAACATTTATATTATCGTACAGAATTCTAGTTTCATTCAATTTCCTACTTTAGTTAGATTTGAATACTTCTATTAATCGGTGTTAACTGTTTATCATCCATGATTTAGTTGACCTTGGTCAATTCATCTCTGTCAGCTAGAAATCATCAAAAAATCTTTTATTCTGAGTAACTATATTTCCAGAAATGAATATTGAGTATTTCAGTGGTCAATCGACGCATCTCTCGAATTTTATTTGTCAAATGACTAACGTATTTAACTACCACAAAAATATGACTTGAGATAAAATGTGAGTTTTGACAGTCACGAGGTTGAAATGTGGTGAAATAACGTTTTATTTGTCTCTCAGTTTACGGGTAAATATTTCAAAAATTCCAGAGTGTAGATATAAAACGTCCCTGTTGAGAAAAATATTTTCATACATTCAGCCGCTGAGGACTTCCCTGTACAAATGTATCAACACTTTTAATTATTTTTCGAGGAATTTTTTGTGAATATCTTTTAACTCAGAATAGTGCTCAGAAATATTCATTACGATTCATTTGGGGACACGTATTCAAAAACAGAAAAAAAAGACGAAAAAAAAAAAGAATGAAAACGCAACCCGTTACACACATTTTACTCGCCACCAAATATTTATTTTCTACGAGATTCACGGCATTTAAAATATTAAATCTTGAAAGTGTTTGGTTACTTGTGAAGTGTGTGAAGGGATTAATACTCAACGTGTTAAGCAGTTGGATGCATCAGTGAAATATAATGGCGGGTGGAATATATGGAAGGCCAGATGAGAATACTAACGGTCTCATGTATTGAGAATGCGTCCGGGTCCAGGTGTGTGCTTGAAGTGCGTTTCTTTTAGCGGAGCAACGGTCTCAAGGCTCCTGATGGGATGGGGGCAAGGTTCGCGACGGACCGTCCGAGAGCACGAGAGTGAGTCTTAGATGAGAATAATAACTGTACAGGACACTGAACTGCGTCACCTTACTTGAGATTCCAAACAATTTAACATTAATGTGTTAACCCAAGTTACTTAATTGGTTCTTACTGAAATAACTAATGATTACTTCTTACAACTAATTTTGTTAACATGTGAATTAAATTTTTGTTATTTGGGCATTTCGCATAAATGGTTCTATACATTTTCAAAAGATAAGTTTCATTTCCTCTCTTCCAATATGGAAAAAGAGAATAATTATTTTTCGATTGTAACGTGTTAAACTAAGTAAAATTTAAATAATTACAGCCTTATATGGTATCATACCGTTTTTAGGGAGAGGTCTCGAAGTTTTCGTAATTTTGCTTCTGAATGTATTTCACTCTCGGCTACGTAACATAAGTAGGATAAGGGTGTGGTTATGTCAAAACCAACGTCTCAAATGGGATGGTATTCTATAATTTTCATTTTACTTTCGTAACCGTTCTCTCCAATTTTTCTTGTCATTCCAACGGTCACGGAAGCTCAGTCAGTCAGTCAGTTAGTTTAATAACATTGAACAGAATGCTGGACAACATCTTATCTTCATCCACGATACATCGCTAATGTAGACTGATTCCTGCGTAACTTCATATGTTAAAAAAATATCCTTTCCGTTGCGCGAGGATTTAGATTCTGGTCCTTCCACTTTCTAAATCTTCGTTAGCCCCCCACCCATCACCATCTTTGTCTCAGAGTTTTTCGTGTGTCCAACGGTCGTCGAAGCGCACGAACGGCCCGGGCCGACAGAGGTGAGAGCGCGCAACGGGCCCCGGCCGCCCTGGAGGTAACCTGCAGAGAGGGGCGGGTGGGGTGGGGCAAAGATCCCGGGCCGGGGTCCCGCGCGGGGCTGCGGCCCGTGTCCGGATGCGGGCAGCGGCCGGTTGGCGCGAATCGGTTGGTGACCCGTCGGACGCCATCGCTGTCCCGTGAGACACGCGGGACGTTGCATTTTGACAGGTGGGGGTCGCCAACGTTCCTTCCTCGAGGGATTCTTTGCCGAAAGTATTGCGTTGGGAACCGACTACTCGGGCGACGCGGAAGAGTTCAGGATTTTGATGGAAGTGGGGGGGGGGCGTCGGACGTTCTCGGCGTCTTATTACGAGATTTGGGAGTTTGAAATTTGTAGAAAGGAAGGGGAGACACTTGAAGCAAAATACATTGAAGACCAGATATTTTAGTTCAAGAGGTCCCCAACGAAGATCTGGAAGTTTCTCGCTTTGTTTGGGCTAATGACACTGGATGTTGACCATCTGTATAGTACATGATGCAAGAGGAAGCTGAACAGTGGCTAGAGGCTTCCAAATACGGCACCCCTCTCTTCAACTTACTACAAATGCTTGGAACTTAACGACTACTCAAAGTGTTGTTGAATTTTATGGTGTCACGACAATAAGTAGACGGGTGCGAGTATTAAATTAAACAATACCGTTATTAAATAATTATTGCTGTATGATTTACAGTTACGAAAATATCTGCGATAAGATTTTGTCTTTGTACGATATTACGAAAATTTTCGAAATTAAAATGCTAATGTCTGGAACTATAAATTATTAAATAATCACAATTCAGTTTTCACCACGTTTTATATGAAACTATGAGATCTCATTTCTGTGTGACTATATTTCAAACACACACACACAATTTTTGTGGCATAACCGAGTTATATTAGATGAATGTCGCAATCCTTACTGAATACTAATCCTCCTCAACGGCATGTGAGTAATTTCATATATTGGTGGTTTTCATTTATTTTTAGAGTATGGACAGATATTTTTGAGACAATTTTGTAACTGACTCTACGTAGAGGATTATTCAGTTCAACGTATCTTAGCCCGCGGGCCATTTTCTATACACTTCGATCGATCGGGCTCACAAAATCAGATGGGGATTGGAAAAACGTTGCGCGATAGAAAAAAATTAATGAGTCGTGTTTATTTATTTGTAACGCGATATTGTAATTCTCATTTACAAATTTATAATAATTCTGTACTTTAAAAATTCAGTGTAATAATGAAATGTCTTTATACCGCAATATATGACGGGGTAATTCCGAACGCAATTTTCTATTTTCTCTCACCAGACAAACCTCCTCAAATATTAATTCTGACAACACTAAGTTGTGTCCCCCAACGTTTGATGACAAATTTGATGTAAATTGTACTTCAAGCAATTGGACAGCGCTGTTCTACTTCACTGAGAGGGAAAAGAATCTGCGGGGGTGGGGGGAGCAGCGAGTAAGGTTGTCTGACAACTAATCTATTGATTTTTTCCCTTCTCCTGATCAATAGATATTAGAACTATTCCACACACATTCTCCTGCATGAAAACGAACACAAGTGGATGATTGGTGATATCTAGAGTAACATAGAACTATTAGTCCCCGATGAAAAGAAATATCGCACATGTTAACAAATTCTAATTTCCTCCCCCACACTTAAATTATGAGTGCGAGAAACATCATCTTGATATTTGCCAGACTCGTTTTTTCCCCACAATGAATGATGCACAAAAATAAAACCGAAAACAATTTTAATATTAATTTAATCTGATTTTTATATAACATGTGTCGATGATTGTTCATTATCATCAACGTATTGAATATAAGGCAATGTAAAAACGCATATTTTCGTTGTAGGTAATTCCGTTAGAAGACACCCCTCGTCACAATTGTAGTCGCACTTGGACTTACATCTTATTGCAACGTTACAAAAGTCAAAGAAGTATTAAAGAGTTTTATGCAGAATGTTTATGTGAGAAACGTATTGTTAGGTAAAGGATTCTGATCTCATTAAACATTAGACTATATTTTAATCAGGATTCTCGTCGTTACAAGAAAATCATTTATGTCTGAACTTAGCGAAGAAAGTTAAAAACTGACGACAACGAAAGGGAAAGATAAGGAAGATCACATGAATACTAACAATGTAGTATACAAAATCAAATGTAAAGATGACTACGTAGGTCAAACGGAAAGAGGGTTAAAAACTAGAATCCAGGAACAAAAAAATTTATAATCAGTAGAACAAAGTGTAGTTACCCCACAATTAATAATGATCAATTGATGGATTGGGAAAATACATTAATTTTGGACAAAGAAGTTCATTATTACAAACGTTGTATATCAGAAATGATATTTGTAAAAATACACACGGGAGTTTAAATTTATACACACACTGAAGAAATATCTGGTTTATACAATACAATATTATAATATGTTTGTGTTTCTGCCTTTTTGTAAACATATTTTATGTCAATATTTCTGTTTATATCGTCATTTGTCCTGTTGTTATGCTTATTGTTATAATTTGTTATTACTTGGTCGCCTGACGACAGCGTTAATCCACGTCGAAACGTTGTGAGTTCTGAACAAAAAAAAGAAAATATTATTCAAAGTCCAAAAAATGTTCGTAAGTTTTAAACTATTTATTTAATAAGATTGCGTAATGGACGTTAATAGTAGCGAACAAAGGACGAAAGCCAAAAAATACATGGAGCACCCTTGACCGATTTGCTTCCACGCAACGTAAATCCCATCAGCCTTCAGACATCCTTGGCACCCTTTAGGGCTTCTCAGATCCTACCCACCGCCGCACCACGTCTTTATTGGGTCGAGGCCCTTTCCCTTCTCTCTCCTTTCACAACGCATCGATCATTAAGAAAGTGTCGTAAGAGGTATAACATATTCGAAGTTTTTACACAATTTTTCCATTTTTATTATTAAATACGAAAACTTCGTGCTATTATGGTCGATTTAAATTTAACCCATTTTGGGTTATAGACAACTGAGATTAATTTCCATTTCATTTAGTCTTTTTGTTTAATTGATTTATTGAATGTGATATCGGCAAAGATTTCCGATGTTTTTAATTGCATCGTAAGAATTCAATAAAGTGTTATGCTAGTCAATCATAGGAGTTCCGGTACTATAATTGCGTTGAAATAATTAAGATTTTTCTAGATTTCTTGATTGATTTGTTGTATTGAACACAATGATCGACAATGGTGTGTGTAAAGTGGAGGTGTATTTTCCGAAGTATCCCCATAAACCATTCAGGATGTTAATTTTAATAAAAGAAAATAAAGTGTACCACAAAATTAAGCGAACTCTGACTTATGTCAGAATACGGAACTATTGAATTTGTGTGTGTATTGGAAGGGAGAGGGTGATCCCATAATTTTAATTCTTGTTTTTAAATAAATAAAATTTATGGTCAAAAGGCAGTTGCAAACTGCGTTTGACCACGTGGGGAAAATAAACTTACTCCGGAAATAAGCAAGGGAACATCCCATCAATTCTGATCAAGGACCCAAAGGCAGTAGCGGATTTAATACTTACAAAAACATTTTAATTAAAATACGTACTGTTATCAATGTATTATTCCAAAATGAATCGTAGATATTATGTGCAGTCAATATTCGAGATTAATTATAACAAAAGTATTAAACGACGTTCCCGTCTATGGAAAATCCGCCACTATCCTTGGGAGGCAAACCGGAGAAAAACCCGAGCCAGGATGGATTCTTTGTTCATATTTTAGTTTTAAACAATACAGTAATTTGTAAAACGTAATTAAACTCTGTATTTTTGTTTGTAACTTATGAGTACTTGATGAAGTAGGTCAACATGGACATAACATCCATTCGAAGAAATGTCACAAACTTTCCACTGTCCTTAACCGATCCTTGACCAAACAGTGATACAACCTCCCTCCATCCAAATACCTTGGGACGACCCTGAACGTGGATAAGGAGAGAAGAGGGGGTTGTTTCTCCCTTTGCAAGGGCACGAGCGCGGTCGAAGTGGGACGGGGGGGACCTTGAGACCACCACCGCTGGCGGCGCTGCTGCGCTGTTCGCGTGATCTTTCTTCTTCCAACCCCCTCCCACCCTCGCCACAACTCCGCTGCTTTCGTGTGCCACCCCCTACCCCCTACCCCCTCGACGAGGCTGCATCGAACGCTGGAGGCCGTGACCCTGAGGCGCACCCTTGAGGGAGAATGAACTGCTGAGCTAAATCAGGCGTATAGGGGTGGGGGTTGGCATTTCAGCACGCGTGACGGGTGATTGGTGGCGATGGAAATGCGCGGGGGTTAATGAATAATTCAATTAGTTTAAGAGATACACCATGAGAAATCCCGTACAATGCGAGGATACTTTAAACCATAATAACATATTTATCACAAAGGGTTCAATGGTTCGTTTTTACGCGATGAATCATACATGAACCATACGGTTGTATACATTAAATCTGTAGCCCCACACTGGCCCGGGTTTCTCTCCGGTTTACCTCCGGGTAGTGGTCTATTTTCCATAGGTGGGAATGTCATTTAACACTTTTCTTTTTATTAATCTCGAATTTTGACTGCAAATTATATCTACGATTCATTTTGAAATAATAAATATATATCAGTACGTATTTTTTAAAATTATAAGTATTAAATCCGCCACTGCCCTTGGGCCCTTGATCGAAATTGATGGGATGGTCCCTTGCTTGTTTCCGGAGAGTAACTTAGTTTATTATCCCCCACGTGATCATACGCAGTTTGCAACTGCTTTATTTGATAATAAACTTTAGATCGTAGAAATAAATTTTATTGTTTCGATATTTCATAAGATTTTCGGAAATTAAATAGATCGTGATAATTTCTGATTCTAGTTTTCCACAATTCAATGTGTTATAGGTGACCTTTCGCTGTAGTCTCTCATAATCATGCGGCATTTCAGTTTCTAAAAAGTATTTTAAATAATTTAATATTGGAGATATCTATGGATAGGATTATGAAGTATTACCTGTTTTATTTGTTCCATTATCCCCAATTTGTGTTGGTGGAACTTCTAACTTCGAAATCGAGGGGGATAAGGGATCTTCGTTAATAATATCTAGAGAGTAATTTCGTAGTAAATTTAGAAGGAAGGCGCGAGCCATGACAGCAAATGAATGGAAAATTATTTATCCCCACAAGTCAAGGAAATAATTATGCTATTTTTGAATGTGTGAGAGAGCATATAGTATCGGTATTCTACGTACTCTTTAATTGAATAATGATTTACCCTTTTCTCTTATGAATCTTTCTTGAATTCTTAATGCTGAACAATTATTTCTCGTCTTCACACGACGTAGATGTATTTCAATTTTTTCATAGGTGAGACAAATGAAATGAAATTCACACGAAAAAGAACATTAAAAGATTAATTTATTTTGTATTATGAATACTTCTATTATATGAAATTCTTAGACCGTCAATCACAATTTTATATATTTCTAAAAGTATTTTGTATGATATGATAAATTATTTTTCTAATGTTATCCAGCTATAATCCAGCCAACAATGATTTTTAAAATTCTTGCCGCATTTTTTAATAGTTGAATATTTTGACGTATAGAAAATGGTGATTTTGTTCTGTTCCAAAATACTTAACTTTTACCGATAATCACGGAGGAATGTCTGCTGTCTCCAATCCCCTTGGATATCGCGGGGTTCACATCGATATGGTTGCGCCTGCCATCTGTTGGCCAGCTTTGCAACTGCGTGAAACTCGCGCTCTGCCGCTCAGTGGCGCTATCTTCGTCATGTCGTACGGAAGATGTCACAACCCGCGAGATTTAGAATCAGGAAATGAAGGTACACAACCATTGTTCGCATGTTTCTACGAGAGATTGGTTACATTACTATCTTTGCTTCTAGGTACCAACTATGATTTCTCTGGCTTCCCCCATATATTGAGGGTTGAGCGGAAACTTAAAGATTATTTAAATAAAAAACAATTTAATATATAAGTATGTGCATTGTGATGAGCCGAAAAGAACGTATCCCTACACAAAGATGTATACCGTGTTGGCGTGTTTCTAATTGTAAGTCAACGTTCTTGTCCAAATAATAGACGAGTATGAATGAGTGATTGAGGGTCTTAGAAAAGTAGTAAAACAAAGAATATTCGACTTATAAAAACATGTGAATTTTGCCTCCATTTCCAGGCACTGTTATTTTCAGAATCATCCAGAACATCACTTCAAAGAGTTCGTTTCTTTTATTCCACTGTGTTTCTTTCTTTAGTTCGATAGATAAATTATTTTCGATGAAACTTCAACCTTTATTCGACTCTGACTGCTTCACATTTTTGCAATTTTATCTCAATGAGTCATACTCTTCATTTCGAACACCGATAATTCAATGTTTCAATCTCTGAATTTAAGGTACACCTAATTCAAGTTCCTTAGGAAATGCAAGTTCAGTTTAAGATTATTTTTATTTTCCAAGAATTTGATTTTTATGACTTGATAAGCTGTTCTATTTTACTTGATTTGGACGAAGGAATTGGAAAGGAGAGATGAGAAGTGTTTTCAACGCTGGATATCCTTGTCTTCTCAGCCTACGGCGTGTGCAGGAACGCAGTCGCATGCGGCCGCAAATCGTCGTTTGGCCAGCCCTGGCGCCAACGCATAGAGCCACGCGTCTGCGGCCGATGCGATGCGTGCGCCAGTGGCGTTACGATCAATAGCTGCCGACGCAGTGCGCCCACCGCTGGCGCCGGGGGAAATCCCCGCGGACCGACCATCAGGCCAACACTTTCCCTAGGGGAGGGGGGGGGCGTAGAATACTTGTGAATACGGGAGATAGATAGCTCTGGGAGATCAACTCGGACACCTTTGCTTATGTTGCTCCGACTGACAGGTTGTGACGGACGAGATCAAAGGGGTCGTCCATATATCGTATACTTGAAAGAGGATGGTTTCTGAAGCTGTGACTCTTGACTGGATTGAGGGGACTAATCGTCTAAGTTGTATGGATGTTCACTGGAAAGATTTTTGAATCATTGTTTACTTCACATTGTTAATTAAAAAATTATAAATGATAATATTTTCATGTATTTCTTCCACGTACCTACACGTGGAGAAGAAATGTGGTAATTTCCGATCACTTATCTTGTATATGGGGATGTATCAGGTCTTCCGGGCTTAGACCTAGGTGGCCTGGGTACAGTTTGGTACTGGTCAACGCCCCTGCGATCAAACCAGGAGTCCCCGGTTCGGTTCCGGTCTCGTCACCGTTTTCAACTGACCGAAAGTTAACAGTAATTGACACCTGCAAATTATTTTAAATGTTACCTCCGCCCCCCCCCCCTGAATCCACCCTTGGTTACTTTAATAATATTTTCAACCGAACGGAAAATGGACCACATCCCAAGATTTGGGGAAGTTTTTTTGTTAAAGAGCCTTGGTGTTCAGCATTCAATGAATTCGAATTTTGAAAAAAAGTGTTCCTCCTAAAAGTCTTCTTTCTTTTTTATTTTTCAACATTTCGGATAAAGGTTCTCTAGGCTCTGCGGGGGAGTGACATTAATTAATACTTTGTTATTATTAATCCCGAATGTTTTATTATTTTAATTAGAAGACATTATAATTGCACATTTTTTAATTAAGTTGTTTGTATTCAATTACGTATAAATTATATTCAGTATATATTACAACAAGTACTTAACTCGGAGGACGCATGTCATAATTTTGCCTTGAGGCGTAGAATGTTAAACCCACCTCTGCCTTAGTGCCCTTGATCGGAATTGATGGGATGGTCTCTTGCTTACTTCCGGAGAGGAAATTTATTGTCCTTCACGTGATAAGACGCAAATTTGAACTAGTTTTTTATCATACAAAAATATTATTATTCATATAATGACAAAGTTAAGTTGCTGCGGTGGCGATGGCGGGAGCGCCTCCCGATTGCGTCGTGCGCCAGAGTACGACCGGTGGCGCTGTGTAGCGGCGTCTGCGTGAAGTAGTATGCGGAAGTGCGGCGTGCGACGGAGGCGGCGGTCGCCGTGGTGTGGAGTGAAGAGGAAGGAGGTCTGTCTGTCTGTCTGTCTGTCTGTCTCCCTTTCGGTCGCGAGATCGAGGTCGAGTGCGGGAAAGGAAAGGAAAAGCGGTGCCACGAAATCGAAAGGGAGATGATTTCTCTTAAGAATAGAGAGCGAGATTTCTGTCTCCGGAAGAAAGGAAATGCTGCTTAGAAATGTAGAAATGAGAATACGAAGTGGCTAAAGGAGGGCAACAGTGCTGCACACACACACACACACACACACACACTGTGATATACGAATCTATATATGGATTCCCCTCTCCTAGACGAGCTACAATATTTGAAGTTTTATACAAGGTCAAAATTTTATATATATATATATATATATATATAT